>VDFB02000017.1:80385256-80485184 GCA_007258455.2 Sequoia sempervirens
AGGGAAAGATAAAGTGGGAGAGAGTGGAAGAGAGGGAGGGAGTGGGAGAGAGTGGGAGAGAGGGAGAGTGGGAGAGAGGAAGATAGAGTGGGTTTAGGGTTTAGGTAGAGAGGGAGAGTACAGGAGATGGATATAGTGGGAGATAATGGGTGTGGGGTATAGGGTTAAGGGTTTAGGGTTTAGGGAGAGTGGGTATATAATTAAAAATTTAACATCAAAATGAGTATATATTTACTATATTATATCAATAATGCAATTCTTGTTTACCTCAAGTCTTGCTCTCTTTTTTGAAAGATGTTATGCATATAATTGTCCCTTAGGATGATCATGAGTCATCATATAAAGTAATGGTCTCACACTCATCATAATGTCAAGTTGAGTAGAGGACAATAGAAGATAAAATAAAAATGATACAAATTAACATATAATTATTGACAAATAATCATATTTACTAATCACATATCTACTTCTATCTAAGCGAAATGATCTACAATATAAAATAAACAAATACCTATTGTGATGTTATGACACTAGATGGGCTCATAGTGGATGAATCAGCTAAGATGGTTTCCTATATAAAAAATGACAAGAATGAAAATGCACATGCACATATAATTATAATGTCAAGAATAAAAATATATATATACCTATCGTGCAACTTCATCCAATGGGTCAAACCCAATCAACAAGGCTGTATAATAACAATCTTGCTACATAAAAATATAAGATTACTTTAGACAATCAATATATGTAGTACATGTATTTAAACATAATAGATTTCAAAAATTGACATCTAAAATAAAAATTTAAATAATTTACCGTATACTTATTCTCTAGGGAAAATGAAATGGCAGTATGCGTAGCCTCTTGCACTTCCGACATTTTCTCCTTTGTCAACAACTGTTAAAAATTCTAGCACATAAACATATATTAGTACAAATATATCTCATACAATATGAAAGAATTTACATAAAACACATTGCAAAATTAATTTGTCTTACTGGTCCTGCCATATCATCCTTGGTAGTCGATGTCTCTCCTACAAATGGTCCACTCTATGCTCTATTAAATCCCACATCCAAAATATCATGAATCTCATAGTTAGATGTGTTTATGGAGGCCTTAGTGGACTGTCGAAGAGGTCTCAAACATAAATTGTTTCACATCATACAACGATGAGGCACAGAAATATTCCCTGAAGCAGATGGTGTACCAATGGGAGCTGATGACTATGTACTAGTGGGAGCTGATACAATAGGTGGACCACCATCATGCTGGGATGTATCAAGTGCAACATCATCGTGATGGGAACCACCATCAAATGGCTATGCAACATGATAGCTCTACACGACCAAATGATCACTTGCAACAAATGTAACACATAAATTATCAGTCTTTGCATCTACAACAATCTCAGGGTAAGGTAGTGGATTCAAGGAAACAATAGGCAGAGGAGGATGAATTAGGGTGACTCGATGTGCTCTAGGTCTATCCTATGGCATCCCTCTACCAACACCTTGGAATTCTTGCATGTCAAAGTAATTTACATGTTTCTCTAGCACAAACTCAACATATAATTTTTTTGGAGAAAATACTAAGGGACATCAAGATTGTTGTTGGGTGGTTTATCAAAAGCCATCCACCAATGTGTCCAAAAATTCTTTAATATTCCTTTATGGGTGCACCATTTAATTGAATTTTTTTGTTTCCGTACATTAACAGGATGTCCTATTCTCTAATCAATGAATAAGTGGGCTAATTCGGCTTTCTTGACATCAAGTTCCTTCACTTCATCATATGATAAACCATCCAAATAAAATTGTCCTTATTCCTATCACCACTGTGTAAATCTATTATGTTGAGTTTCCAAAGTTTCAACATTTGAAATAATTGTTTCCAAAGTGTTTTTCATTTGCGATAGCTCATCGTGTGTCTCATAGATTCAACATACCTTTCTTAATTGATCTAAACTTCTATGAATAGACTCATGTATTGTTGGTACATTTCGATTTGGAAACAACAGTTTTGGTGAAAGAGGATTCAGAGGGTTTTAATTTTCTATGAGATCAAGGTTTTCATTTTGTGTAGGATCAGGGTTTTCATTTTGTGTGAGGTTAGGGTTTTCATCTTGTGCAAGGTTAGGATTTTTATATTGATCCATTTTAAATCTGTTAATTGATAAAAAAAAATTCAAAATTAACAATGGTTTTAATGCAATAAAAAAATTAACCCTATTTTTAACTAAAATTAAAAAAAATAAATGCAAAATGTATATAAATTGAATAAAAATTGAAAAATTCAAACATACCTTAGAAATTTGAAAGATTTTGAGCTAGTTGACCTCTACCGAATAGATATCCAAGTTGCATAGTAGAAAAACCCATGCACAAATAGATAAAATGAGTGGTCAGTTTTTTCCTTTTTGATTTATAATGTCGGAAATAGATATCCATTTACTGATTTATAGTTTTTTAAAAATATGGTTGGGTCTGGGACCCAACCATATTTAATTGGCAGCAGTTTTTTTGAAATGTATAATATATATAATATATAATATGTATTATATTATAATATAATATACATTATATTATGTATAATATAATATATTATAATATAATACATATTATATTAATTTTAATATAATATATATTATAAATAATATAAGATATATTATATATATTATTATATATGGGTATGTGTAGGGTTTGTGGCTAATGACTTATTTTTTACCCAAAATTGATGAAATGAAAAGGGTTTTTAAAGGAGATTCTCAGTTTTCCACCAATATAAATTATGCTTTACTTTGAATTTAATAAATAATGATTACTCATTTTCTATTAGAATTATGACTCAAGTCCTGATTGATAGCCTAATTGAAGAAAATCTATAGCTCTCAAATGGTATCACATTTTTTGAATCTTAAACATGTGTCACATTCTATTGTTTGCATACTATAGCATTAAAAAAATTGAATTTCATGAAGTTTTGACCAAGTTAAGGTGGTCAGACATACAAGTTTTTATATTTTTTAAAATTTGCAATAAAAAATTCATAATTAATTATTTACTTGAAAAAAAATTACAAAAAAATATGCATCACATTGAGACATGATTCCTCTACTTATATCTAAAATATTACAAAAAAATTATTATTTTATTGTGGTTAGGTGGTGAGACAGACACCTACTTCTTATGTTTTCCCTAAAATTTAAGTGCTCTTGTATTGAAATTTCAAATTTTCACCAAATATATTTTTTTTAAAACAAACCTAGTAGTTTAGAAACCACATTCAATTTGCTACAAATTCTATTCTTGCATATTTTTAAAATAATATCGATAACTTATTCAAATTTTTACATCAAGTTGCCTACCTCTAATTTTTCTTATTTTTTTGCCACTTAAGGGCCTATTTTTTCTATGACGATCCTGCACATACACATATATTATATATTATGTTATATTATTTATAATACATATATTATATAATAATATAATATAGTATTTTATAATAACATTATATTATAATATGGTGCATCATTGGTTTCTGGTGTGTCGTCGGCTTCTGGTGTGTTTTTGGTTGTTGCTTGGGTAGTTTTGGCCACTGTTGGGTCATGTGCTATTGGCTCGTGGGTGTTTGTAGATGGCTCACCATTTGTTGTTGGGCCACTGTTGTATTCAGTTGTATCTCTTGACGGTTCATGGCCTTTGCTAGGTGGGTTTTCTACTTCTGACTTTCCTCCTTCAGGGTCTAGGTCGTTGCATGTAGATGTCCCTCTTTCATGCCTTGCTTCTGAGTCCTTTGCTGGGGTGGTTGATTCTAGTGGTAAAATCCCTTCTTGTTCTCTACCCTCTTTTAAGGGGAAACCCTTACAGTTTTTTTCTTCTACCCCTACTATTATTTTTGGGCAGGAGGTATTGGATAAAGAAAATTATTTTTCTCATTTTGCTCTCATTTCTAGATTTAATGGTTTATGGCCTTCCCTACGAAATTTGCACAAATGGGTTTTGGAGTTTTGGAGGCCTATTGTTGAGGATAGGATTGAACTCTATCATATGGCCAGTGTAACACCCTGCCATGCAACCCTAGGGGAAGTTGCAATTTACTACCCAAATGAACAGTTAATTTTTTTTATTAAGAACAATTAACATGCAAGTTCACTAACCATTGCCAACCAATCCCCTAAGGTTACGAGACCGAGTTACTTAAACCCAAACAAGAAACATGAATTAAAACCATAACATTTAATTGTTTAACAAATTAATGCACATACATTCCATACATGATAATTTACATCGAAGAATATGAAGTACCACATGATTCCAATAATATAATTTACCACATGATTACAACACTCATTCCCCGAATGAGATAAATCCAATAAGCATGATTACATATTAAAAATTCCACCTCGATAACAAATGAGGGGTAATAAAATACAAGATCAATTGAAATGAATAAATCAAGAAAGGATACTGGAACCCACAAGCTCTCCAACTGGAATTCTCATCCACACGAACAAGAAGATAACCCAATGGATTAAGGTGCATGTTCCACCCAACCATGTGATAGCCGAAGGCTCACCCCTAGTGCTAGGAGATAGTAACAAGAAATCCATCACAAGACCATCTACCTCTAGATACAGGCTAATACACAGCTGAACGGAAACAAATACAAAAACACCTAACACAAGGGTTACAATGCTTCCAGAGAAAAAAGATCATGTACATCATTTGTACACCACACAATATCTAATTGACTGCTGACGTAGGAAGAGTGTCATACATAAATTTCCATGAGTTACCCTAGATCAACCTTCCTAGGCTACCAGACCCCCATCTTGGGTTACCCTGGCTTGCCTCTACCGGTCGCCAGACCCTCATGCAAAACTATGCATCTCATCTCATCTCGAGCCTTAACAAATGCTTGCTTCATGAGAGAGGCATTCATTATCTTTATTAGTGTAAAAGTTCCCCATTAATTCTTTTAAATTATCACTTGATTAAACCCTAGGTGAGTTACCCTGGTGCCTCTTTATGTTCCAAACCCCCACAAAGAGCTACTCTCCTATCGACAACACACACGGTAAAACCACAATCCAATGGGTAAACTAGAAAGAAGACCTCTCCAATCCAAGGAGGCAACATAAAACAAAACCCACTCCAAACACTTGGAGGAACAAAGCACATAATCCACTCCTTCCAAAGGAGGTACAGACCACAAAAACCTCTCCTAAGCCAAGGAGGCACTTACCACCCCGTTCAAGAAGACTGGGTGAACAACATGATACAACTCTACACATTTCCCAAGGCAATTCACAAATCGAAGCACTACCAGAAAACATCCTAACCTAGAGAACTCCTCTGGAAGACTTACAAGACAGATATCCCCATTTCCCCAACATCGAGAAGGAACAAAACCTTATTTAAAAAGCATTTCTGGTAACTCAATAAACTAATGTTCGGGTTTCCTAAACCCAAGTCACGCAATGACATAATGCAGGTAATCAATTAAATAAATAACAATATTTGCACACTCAAAAGTAAATTGGATCACTTGGCCACATTAAGAAATTTTAAATTAATAATCTAATTATATTTGCTCAATCATAGATAAGGATTAAAATAATCTTTATAAATAAAGCCATTTGCTTATAACGTCCACTATTTTTAAAAAAATCAACTTTCTAAATAAAACATTTGATTATCTAAAATCTACTTTTAAATAAATCATTTGACTATTAAAATTCAACTTTCTAAATAAATCATTTGAATATCTAAAATCTACTTTTAAATAAATCAAAACATTTGATTATAATATCAATTTGTGCATCTATTAACTTAAAATAGCCATTTCAAAAATCAATTTATTTAAATATCAATATATGTATTAAATATTCATATAAAAACACATATATCTACTCAATGTATATATACAATTACATGTATATATATATGTTTAAATATTTTAATACTTTTATATCAACCAATTAAAAATCCACTTTCCAAATTAATAATTAATTTAATAAGAGAATTATACACATAAATATAATATATATATATATATATATATATATATATATATATATATTTATCAACAAATAACATACATATAGAAATAAAGATATATATACATACATATATATCTATATAATATATTATATATATATAACTAAATAATATATATATTATATAAAATATATAATATGTATAAAGAATTTATATTATAAAAATAAATTAAATTTAAAATAAAAATAGCCACAGCTTTGACTGTTGCGCAGCCCCCAAACAGGGGATGCAACCTCTGTGGGGACTGCGTAGCAGCCCCTCCCCTTTGGGGGAGTCGCTACCTGTGGAGGCAGCGCTTGTTGCCTCCACAGCCAGCGCCTCCCTCATGGGGGGCCGGCTGTGGGGGACAGTCCCCACTCCCCCCAAACAATATCAATAAAATTTTAATTTATATTTTGTTTAAGTTAAAACAAAATAAACTCCCCTGCTATAGCTATAGGAAAACAATAAAAATACTAGAACATAACAACACAGAATTTTAAAAATTACCCAGTAAGGAAAATATGATTATATAGCATATAAGCTTATATATATATATATATATATATATATATATATATATGTTTCCATTTTTTTAGCCAGATTGGGCAAATTTTCTTGAGGAGAAAACTGAGAAGGATTTTGAACACAATATTATGGTATAAAATTATGGGTTTTCCTCAAACTGAACAGGGAAGTTTAAACTCTTCATTTGATCCCTTACAAATTCTATTTCTAGTTTTAAAACAAATTCTCATGGGTTTGCATTCAATTAAACAATATTTTTAAAGATTTTTCCAATAGCATAATGAAAATTTGAAACTTATTTCCAAAAAGAAAAACATAAATGAAGGAGGAACCTGGTTTTTCCTCCACAAATAGAAGGATTCAAATGGTGCTTTTAGATCTCTTTCCAGCCCACCAAGAAATCCCCTTGCTTCTTCAAGATTCCAAGAACAAAAAAAAGCCAAATCTTTGCTCCTCCTTTCTTCCACACTTTCCAAATTAAAAAGCCAAAATGAAATAGCAAATGCTCCAAATAGCGTTTCCCCAATTTGGTCAAACCCCTAAAATATCCCCACCCACTAAATTTATTGCAAAATTTGGAGGATATTTCCAATTTTCAAATTTAAAAGAAATTTTTACTTTCTAATTCAAATATCATGCATTTTTCATAATTCTTTAAAACAAAAGAATACAATCTTTGCAAGGAATTTACTTTATCAACAATTTTCAAAAGTGATATTAAAAACACATTTTCATTTTATTTATTTATTTATTTATTTAATTTAACTCTAACTATCCAAACATGATTTATAATTTTATTTTAATTAATCTAAATATATAATAATGCCAAAACAACTATCTCATTTAATATATCACCATTAATCTAATTAGTCAATAAACTCAATCTAATTTTATTAATTAAATCAAATCAATCAATAAATAAATAACGTTTCAACATTGCAACTAAATACATTTAAACATCATTTTAACTACACCCACCATTTAATAACCTTTAAAATATGAAATTAAATAAATACCCAAGGTGAAATGGACCAAATTAAACCAACTAACTCGACAAAAACCCGACGACACACTATGACTAGGGTGATGACTTGGCACGGAAAACCTAGCTACTATCTCCCAATTGATTACCGTTGGTCACTAGACACACTCAAACCTGTGAACTAGGTGGAGTCGATGTCATGTACCTGTCAACCTACGAGAAAAGAGTGCATCGAACATGCATATATATATAATATGATCAAACACACCGTGAAGAGGAAATCTCAGAATTGTAGGGCACTTGCAAGAAAGTGATACAATCTAGTCCCCTTCACTCATACAAACTTTTTAACTAACGAATCCAACATCAACAATGTAATAAAAGCATAAGGAATTTTTATTTAAATAGCTGCTACACTAATTCAAAACATGCCATAAGGATAAAATCTAAATAAAATACCATCACATCAAAATATAATGTTTACATCACTTAACAGATAGTGGTCAAAAGTAACCAAGTTCCAAAGTCACAACATAAACAGAACAAAGCATTACAAAGAAAACATTGCCGATCCAAACATCCAAAATGGAGGGGTTTTACAGCCAGGGGTTTTTTTGTGGCTTCTTTTCAATCTATGGAGGACAGGTCTCGAGTGCTAGAAGGAGGTGTTTGGTTGTGGGGAAAGCACTCGCTTTCTCTCCGGCCTTGGTTCCGTTCTTTCAACCCTCTTTGTGAATCTATTATTGATGTTCCTACTTGGGTTAGACTTCCTAATCTACATCTTTAGTATTGGGATCTTGCTTGCTTTGAGTCTATTGGTAATGCTATTGGTAGGTTAATTATGGTTTATTCATCTTTTCTTATTTATGATCATCCTACTTTCTCCTGCATTCTTGTGGACATTGACACCTCAAAAGATTTACCTAGGGAGGTCATTTTGATGGTGGGGGATAGACCATGGTCTCAGATTCTTGATTATGAGGGTCTTCCTTTCTATTGTAGGAGATGCTTTCCCATAGGTCATTTGGCTGCAAACTATCATAAATATCACCATGTTTATGCTACTTGGTGGAATTATGCTCTTTGTGAGCATCTTACTATGGGTGAATCTCATGATCTGGATGATGATTTTGGGGAAGAGCCTATTGTTGTTGTTGCTACTATTAGGTCTTCTGCATTTGTTGTTGATGCTACTATTTCTGTTTTTGGTGCAGTTGGTTCTTCTGCTAATGTTGGTTTGTCTGATACTAAAGTGGTTGGTTTGTCCATAGTTATTGTTGTAGCTAGTGATGTTGTTGTTGTTAATGTTGGTAATTTTGTTACTATTGCTATGACTGCTAGTTTGTCTATAGCTCCTATTGCTACTATTGGTTGTGGGAGTGATAGTCCTTCGACATCCCCTTTCTCTAATCCTTCGGAGGATGATATTTCTTGGATGGTTGTACAAAGAATGAAGAGAGGTTTTCCTAAGCATAACCACTCCTCTTAGTCCCTTGTAAAGTTTGTTCATGGTGGTTGAAAGGTTGCAAGGGTGTTTTAGATTTTCTTTTCTCACTATTGCTTGATGATGTTTGGTTGCTGGTCTTCTTTGTTTATCTTTGAAGTAGTTGTTTGTATCTTCTATGTTTTTGGGTTTTATGGTGTTTTTTCTCTATTGTTGTATCTTTTGAGTAGCATTTTGTGCCTAAAGTTTTAAAGGGTTTCAGGTCCCTTCAAAACCTTTTTTTCCCTTATAATCAAAACATTATATTATATTATATATTATATATATTATATATTATATATATTATATTATAATATATATTATATATATTATATTACAATATATGTAGAATAAATATTATATTATAATATTATAATAAAATATATTATTTTATAATAATATTATATAATATAATATATATATTATTATATAATATAATATTTTATAATAGTATTATATTATATTATATTATATTATATACTATATACTATATTATATATATTATATTATATTATAATATTATATAATAATATAGTATAATCATAAAATATAATAAATTTAATATTATATTTAATATATAATATTTATAATTATATAAATATTATAATAAAGTATAATATTATAATATATTAAATATATTATGATGTAATATTAAATTAACAAGCATTAGTATAATGTTTTTTAATTTAATTTGTAAATGATAAATTTATTAAAAAATTAATATAATATATAAAATAAAAAAATTGGTAAATTGGTAAGGGTCGGACCCAATGGAATTATAAACTCTAACTTAAACTAAATAGATATCCATTTAGAACTGCATATCCATTTCTAATGGATATTTTTTTTGGTTTGGTATTACCAAACCAAAATAGATATTGTATTTGGGCTTGCAAAAAGTCAAAGGCATGAATTTCTTGTTTTTGGGCATGTTAAAAATGTATTTTTTTCACATCGCCACTTTTTGGACCCCAATGATCTTACATAGACCCTTAAATTCAACAATTATTTTTCCCACTCCTCAAACCCTACTTCAAACTATAAAAAATTCTCTTGTTGAACAGAGAGAATAACAACCCTAAGCCTCAAACCCTACAATTTACCCTCAACCTTCAAACTAACCAATGCTAAAAATTAAAAATAGGGGCGTATGAAATTAAATTACCAGGGACAACCAACACTTCTTTCTCCAAATTTTCTTCACCTGAAGGTTGTCTCCTCTTTTTTGCTCTCGAATTCTCATGGAAATGGATGAAAAATGACCAATTCACTCTTTTAATGGTTTAAAATTGACTTAAAATTGACTTAAGAACCTAGGGCATAATGATAAAATATTTGAAAGCTCCAACTTTATAAAACATCAACCTCTAGATCAAAAAATGCGAGGAAAATACTTCATGATAGGAAAACGGGAAACCTAAGCATAAGGGATCGATGACCACATGGGAACATAGACTTAATATGTAACTTAGATAACCAGGAACCTAGCCAGTAGTTCAATGAATGTTAGACCACAAGAACAAGGATTAAGAAGGAATGAAAAATAGCTAAGTAAAATTCACCTACATAGGACAAAACCCTAAACCCTTGACAACGTCTCCAAACCCCAGACCACACAAAACCAAGAAGCCAATGAGGAAAAGACATAAGATCAGTGGAACATGAAAATTTAAAGGGTTCCACCAATGGCTCTGACTAAGGAAACATGCCTCTTAAAAGCATGGCAAGATTTGAGATATCATGGTGAAGCAGATCAAGCACAAAGAAAACTCAAAAATTAAGGGCTCACCTAGACAAAGCAAGAAGACCAAACCTAAACAAACATCAGATGCCAATCTGACAATAATTTAAACCTTAATAGATATAATTTTCTAGAATAAAGTAGTTCTGTAACTTTCTTTTTGAAATATAATTCATAAAATCTAAGAAAATTTAAAAGAAAAGCAATTCCTCTTTTCGGGGAAAACAAATTTCTCTTGGCAAATTCCTCTTCTAAAAATCATCAATAAAAAATTCCTTTTTCTTTTAAACATTGCACTCCTTTTATAGCCGCTGAAGAAAGAGAGCACTGTCTTAATCTAGAAGTAATGACTACCAGGTGTTGATGGTTGATAACATATGATCTGATCCCAGAATCTTAGTTAGGCCATGAAATCTCCCTGTATTGACACTTCAGCTACTGCATTAATGTTCTCTTGATATTTAAGCAAAGATAAGACCTAAAATATGATCAAATCCTAAAAGTAACCACCTGACAACAGACACAATTGATTGATCTCATTACAATGAGGTGCAGACTCAAAGACTTTTGTCCCAAAAACCAAGAGAGGAAAAGAGAAACCAGCTAGATTAGACAAATGACCCAACTAGATATCTTCATAGGTGGTGTGGATAACCCATGTCAAGAGGATGACGTGTCAGAATGGTGAAAAATCCTAAACTTGAAAATACAGCTCCCAGGGAAAGAGTCTGACCAACAGTGTATGTGCAGGATCATCATGGAAAAAACAGGCCCTTAAGTGGCAAAAAATTTAGAAAAATTAGAGTTAGGCAACTTAACATAAAAAATTGAATAAGTTATCTATATTATTTCAAAAATATGTAAGAATAGAATCTATATAAAATTGAATTTAGTTTGTAAACTACTAGGTTTTTTTTTAAAAAAAAATCTATTTAGTGAAAATTTGGAATTTCAATGCAGTGGTACTTAAATTTCAAGGAAAAAATAAGTAGGTGACTGTCTGACCACCCTAACCACAATAAAATGATAATATTTTTTTATTAGATTTTAGATATAAGTAGGGGACTCATGCTTCGATGTGATGCATATTTTTTTGTAATTTTTTTCCAAGTAAATAATTAATTATGATTTTTTTGTTACAACCTTTTAAAATATTAAACTTGTATGTCTGACCACCTTAACTTGGTCAAAACTTCATGAAATTCAAATTTTATTTTTTTAATCCTATAGTATGCAAAGCATAGAATGTGACACATGTTTTGGATTAAAAAAAATGATATTGTTTGAAAGCTATAGTTGTTTTTCAATCAGCCTATCAATCAAGACTTTAGTCATAATTTGAATGGAAAATGAGTAATAATTACTTATTAAATTCAAATTAAAGCATAATTTATATTGGTGGAAAGCTAAGAATATCCTTTAAAAACCCCTTTTTTCATCAATTTTGGGTAGAAAAATAGTCGTCAGCCACATACCCATCATATTGCTACTTTTTGGCCCATCATGATCCTGCACATACCCAACAAACACTTGTCTTGAAACTCCTCCCGAAAGGAAAATGAGAGGGAAAATTTGCACAAACACCACATGGCACATCATGTACCTTTTTGATGTTATTTGAGTGTGGATGCATCCAACACTGAAGATGTTTATGCAAATCTAAGAAAAGTAAATGACTGAGGTAAAAAGAAAACCTTTATAATTTTGGTGACTCACAAGAGTCTTTGCTTCTACAGAGATTCGAACCTAGGCCTCTGGCTGCTCCTGGAGTTTGATGAAAGTGACTCTTTAGGCCTCCCAAGCTACATTGGTTGGTAAAATGAGGGTCCAGATCTTTCTATATGCCTATTTGATATCAAAAATCTCCTTGAAAGAGATGATGCCCCATATGGAAGAGATTGCACCTAGGTGATAATAGAGTTGAGAAAGAGGATGGATTTCATGCTTGAAATCATCCACCATGGGTGTAATACTCAAGCCTGGGAGTTCAGTAGTAGTCTAAATCTTACATTGGATTGCCTCATTGATTTGCTCCATTATTAGTGCATCTCCTTCTGGGGAGAGAAGGGGAGGCAACCCAAAACCAACTAGGATGGGAAAATCCTTTTTGATCTCGACAACTCTTTTGTTCAATATTGAATCTGATGATTCCTACATTTCTCTGCAACCAGGTGGCAATTGATAATCTCATTGGATTTGATGGAGGCGACCCTATGATCAATAATTCTCTCTCTTCTAAGGACTTGATCAGTGGAAAGACTTAATTTGGAAATAAAAATTTGGGAGTCTACCACGTGGGGTGAACATGTTTGCATAAAATGGTCAGCCATCAGACCAACTTTGGCATTTATCTCCTCACCTAGTTCACACACACTATCCAGTATCTACTCCCAATGCATAGCCACTAATCTTCTCATCATGGATAAAGATCTAGACCTTCTTGTAGCAGTTAACTCCTGGTTCCAATGAACCTCTCTTACTCTGGTATCTTCTTCTATCTGACCCTTTTCTCGGAGAGAATTTTCCAATTCAGAGCTTAGTCTTCTGACTTCTTGTCTTGATTCTTCTACCTTAATTTGGACTCTCTAGAGATTGTTGATATTTCAGGATCAGAGATCAGCTAAATCTCTCTTTAATTTTTCATTTTTCTGCATGAAGCTAAACCTTTTCACTTTAGGTATCTGCAAGCAACCTAGACATGTCTCCTTGTTGGCCCTGAATTTTTTTTACGCGAATCATTTCAGCATCTTTGGCTTGGGCCTCATTCTATAGCCTGCTCACTATCCATTTCACATTTTTTGACTCAACCCCATGCTTTCTTGATTGTTTGTCCAATCGTTCATAATCAACATATACTACTTTTTTGTGGCTTTGTCTGGGATCATCTTATCGCATGGGAAAGTTTCACTCAGATCTAGACCCACTGCATGAATGTCATAGTCCTCGATTTTCATTTGTCCTTCAGGCTTGGAAACTAGAGGCCTCATTGTGGTAATAAGTACGAAGTTCCACTCTTCATTAAAACAAGCTTCAATTCTTTTGGTGGCAGGCCTTTCGACACTCTTTAACAATGTTTTCAACTTTCTAGTCTTTCGGGCTTGTTTGGTGGTGTCGAAATGACCTTGAAGAGTTTGAGGGACACCAACACTCTGAGTTGCCATGGGAGCACTAGGGGGTAATCCAAGCATGGTGACAGTAGGGGGAACTTCAAATGCATGTGCACAAGGAGATACAAATGGCAGCGTGATCATAGAAAATGGGGGAACACCAAAAGGAGTAGGGCAAGAAACAATAGGGGCACAAACAAAAAAAGACTAATGGAGGGGTGCCTTCCAAAAAGTAGACGGGAAAGGGTAATGGAAAAATTCATAGTTTTAGAGATCTTAATGGGGGTTTCAGATGATGCAACTAATGGCACATTAGTAGCCGTGGCAGATAATACCTTCTCATTGTGCAGAAGAGTTTAAGTAGGTTCATTTTCAATGGCAGGGGTTGCATTTATCACTATTAATTTAGGAATTGAAAATGGGGAGTTATTTCCAAGAGGAAGGAGTTGGGGTTGTACCAGAGACATAGAAATAGGAAGAATAGGGGGAGTGAAACTAACTTGAACCAGAGTCAATGAAACAATTTGCAAGATGGACTCCACTTTTTCCTCCTGATGGATCAACATACCAAAGGTACTTGATTCATGGATCTTCCTCCACTTTGCTCGATTAGAGTCATCATGTTCTAATCTCCTTCACGAGAAGTCTTTTGATTGGTGGGCATCGAAGACCAATGAGGATTATTTTGGGGATTGTCAGGCCCTTTTTCCTTTGCTTCAGGCATGGGATGTGGATGGAACCTGTGGGCCTCCTAATCTTGAAATTCTTCAGTTGTTAGGTTCCCGAGGTCTAGGAATCAAGAGTGGAACTTGTTCCTCTTCAATTTGATGGCTTGTCTTAGGGTTGCTATTGTTAGAATCAGCTTCCCTATCATATGTTCCCTCAAATTATTCATCAAGCTAGAAGCTGCCAAACAAAGCACCCAGATTCCTCATTTCCTATCAGAACCTCAAAAAAATTTCCTTTTTTCTTTTCGACCATCCTTTTCATCTCAACTATGCACTAAGAGATTTTTTCATTAGGATATTTCTCTTGTATTGTGCTTGGGGCTCATAAAAACTTAGCTATTTTGGTCATCCCTCTCATGTTTAGGCAAGGTCAATGTATATTTTTACATTCTCTTAAGTAGGATTTATCCTTAAGAAATACTCCCTGAACTCGTGTTCAAGCTAAAATGCCCATCTGGGTTATAATTCCACTTGTCACAAATGAGGACCAAACCTAGAGAAACCAAATGATTTTGGATCTTATCCTTAGCCTTCCACTTGCTTAATACCACTTGGATTTTTTTGATCATAACAGGAAGATCAAAAAACTTTGCTTTATTCCTTCCAACACCATAAATTCTATCGACAACGGATACCTGTCGGCAAGCCTCCAACACAAAAGTTCTATCTATCACAAATCTAGGGAGTTAGAAAACTTCCTTGGGATAACCATGAAATCTGACGAAGGTAAAATCTTCACTGAGGAAGTACTCCATCAGGATAGGTGGGTGTTCTATCCATTCTATAACTTCTAGAAAAAAATGGCTTGGAGGGAAAGGCAATAAATATTCCAGCTCATTGGTCTCAAAAAATAATCTGAAAACTGATAGTAATCTCTTATTCTTGAGAACATGGGGGTCCACACAAAGATTGGCTAGATATAACCTCTCTCATCTATCCTAGATATTGGCACATTTCTCCCTAGTCACTAAAATTTTTGATGCAATAACAAATGGTCTAGGACGAAAGAATACTTTAACTTGGAATACATATTGTAGTTTCTCAACTACAACTTCATGTTTTTGGCTATCACTTCAGTAAAATCATAGCATCTCTGCACTCTTTGTCTTTTGAGCACAAGGGCTAGGGCAAGCTAGAATGGGTTAACCTCTTCATCATTGTCGAAACCAAAAACCTAGGCCAACATTAAGAATATAGACTATGTATCCTTCTTGAATTTTCTTTGTGATAGAGGCCAATGAATTTTTCCTCTTTGTGGTCATTCCTTCATTTCATCTTCATAAAAACTTGTTCTCCTAAACATATCTTCCCCAAGAACATCCATCTGTTCTTCATTAAAAAGGTTTGCATTCCAGCCCATAGGGATACACAACATGTCCCATATAGCTTGGGCCAAAATTATGATCTTGACCTCACGACCTTCAATTGTTTTTGTATTTCTGTTAAACCCTTTTGCGCATGCATCAACCAGCTCTAGGCATGGATGAACCTCAGGTAGTACAAACTATGGCAGACCACTGTTCCAAAGCTGAAATGAAAAACCCTCTGTAGACTCATAGCCTAGCATCCTTTGAAAAGCACCTTCCCTAAGATTTGAAGGGTTGGTGGATAACCAGGGGTTATAGACATTATCAGTTATATCTTGAACCACCTCCTTTAGAAGGCGTTTGTCAGTTTGAAGCTTTTTGCAACGTTCAAATGGACATTCTTCTAGGGCTAGTGCATTAGCAAATGAGTAATTCTCAAAGACATCCGCATAACTTAGTCTCTCATTTGCTGCTTTGGCCTACCTACTAGAGGTAGATACTTCTACCATGATTTCTTTGAAAGTGATATAGAAAATCTTTGGTTACAAAGACCATTTCTTTTTCTTGCTAAAATTAACTTTCTTTGAGTGCAATTAATTCTAGAACTTTGCATGCAATTATGAGTTTTCTACTATCGATAGCTCATTAATTGCTTCCATTGGGGTAATATGTGTGGATGGGAGATCTGTATCCCTTGGGAAAGCCAAAAAAGTTGTGGGAAAGGAATTAGTACATTCCTTCTACCGCCACTTGTTTTCTTTAATTCATTATTTTGGAAAGTGTTCCTTTCATCATATGGAGCATGCCAAGATGACACAAGGTACTCTTGAAAATATGTCTTCATTAATTTGTGAAATCCTTAGTGTTTCGATCCACGTCCATTCTTATTAGTGAACAGGTTGGCACTAATGATTGAAAGGACATGCATCAACTATCAGTGCATGAGGGTATTTATTCCTCAACGCCTAATTTATTTCTTAAGGCATCCTGTCAAATTCTCCATATGATTTTCCAACCTTGCCTCATTCTGCCTCAAAATTTTATGTTACTGTCTGGCCAAAATTAGACATCCCATTGGCAAATTCTCTTTGTTAGCCTTTTTTGTATATAGCCACACCACCTTTTACTATATTCATTCGAACATACAGTTCTCTAACTTGGCTACTTTTCCGCCTATGCTTTCTCTACCATTTTTACTATTGTCGTGATGTCTACTAGTTTGGGCACCCTTGTTCAACTTCTTCCACAAAGAACACAGAACTACTTTACATGAGTGATTATGGACAGCCGCATCAACTTCTTGGTTTGAAGAATTGTGACCCCTTAATCATGACTGTGTTTAAGTGGGTCATCGACGTGAACTACCTTACTGATGAGGACCAGTTACAGAGCAATTGCAACATTGTTTTACGTTTCGTTGCCTCACTATTAGACCTAGGTGTGGCCAAACCCATGATAATTACATTGTGCTAGAAGATGTTTTACACATGTCTAATGGAAGGGATCGACGAGATAGTGCAAGTGGCCATCCTAGGTGTTGGCATCCCGACCACCATGGACCTTTAGAGGCATGTGGATTTTGGTGTGGACATGTGCTAGTTGCCTTTTCTGACTGACTTTCAGATCATGGGCATGGAAGTACATTGTTGCTCTTCCCATTTAGTGGTCACTTTCCTTTTGTGGGAGTACGATGTGGAGGAGGTTCTGGGCATTTCCTGGGAAAAAAATTTTAGGTACTTGGTGTGACTTCGCAGCAAATAGACCTTGGGTCTAAACTACATGGCCTATGTGCATTGTGTTTTTTCCCCTGCCTGCAACCTGTCTGATGAATGAAGAAGAAGAAGAAAAAGAAAGGAGAAGCAAAAGGAAAGGACAAATCCAACTATTTAATCATTGCCTCATTTTTTATAGCTTTTGCTTTGCTTCACTTTTGGGGTTTTGGCTTGAGAGGGGTTTAGATGATATTTTCAAGTCCTCAGCTATATACTATATTGTAAATTTTTGTTGATAAACCTAATATAGTATAGCTCTTATTTTCTCCATTGTGTTATTCTGGGCCTTATTCTAAAAAACCTTAAAATAATTACAAGTTTTTTACATATGGTACATAATCGCTAAAATTTTGAAAGAGCTGTGTATTTTTACATAGAAAGTTCTCAAATAAAAATTTTCCATTGGTACACCTCAAAACATCTCTTTGAATCCGTAAGCCTTTACCTTTTTCCATGTGTTGTTTTTTTAAAAGGTCTCTTCCACAACACTTTGGAATTAATTGGTCTCCCTGGCTCTACATCATTTCTATGATACTCTTGCATCGAACCTTCTTCTGGGTAAGAATTAAAACTTTGTCTGATTGCTTGACAATGAAAAATTGTAGCTCCATGTTTTTTTTTTTTTCTATATCTTTTCGGCCTCAGGATATTTGCTAGATTTTCGTACATTAATTTTTACTTGAAAAACATCTGAGCCAATTTGAGGGAAATTTTCTCTATCAATGGGAAAATTTGTCTATGATCATGCCCATCTCTTTGAGGCACCAACACATTGAGTTTCCACAATTAGGTTTTTAAAAGTCAATTCAGTTGAACCATCCCTTTTCACATCACAATATGGTGAAGTCTTCGAAAAAATATTGTATTTGATAACAAGATTTGACCTGCGTGATTCTTCTAGCTCTTGGGTACTAAAAGGTATGGCGTCTTTGGTTAGACCCAGTACTGGCTCTTGGGTACTGAAAGGTATGGCATCTTTGGGTAGACCCAGTATGGATCTTATTTTCCTCAAGAACTTATGAATTTTTTCTTTTCCCCTTTCTAGTTGACTGATGACCACCGAGTTTTTGGGAATTTTCCAAAAAGACACCTTTTCTCTTATCATTGGGACAAATGAGGTTGAAATGCTCACAAAATCTAGTACAAATCCTTGGGCAGAGCTAGACTTACCCCCAAAAAAACTTTCGTTTAATTCTGGGCTTTGGATTGTGTCAAAGTTTTATATTCTTGAGAGCATGAACATTTCCCAATTGGTGGTAAACGTTGGCCTTGGTTAGTTGGATCCCACCATAAATAGTTCATTGTCCCTTGAGGACTAATATATTAATAATGAGATTTCTCCCTTGGTTAAAGCTTGGGAGAACTGTCGCATCAATGTTAGGGAAGAATGAATATTTAACAAAATTCTTCCTTGTTTGATGGAAACCCATCTTTCCAAGAAGTTGTCTTTTGAGCGGACTATCCTTTGTCTTTGCTCGGTTGATCTAGGTTGTTCACCTAAGACATGCATTAGCTAGATTATACCTGGGTCATACCCTTTGTGATCATATCTGCAACATAATTCTTTCATTTTTATTTTATTCTTGTGAGAGGTCCTTATGCCATCTACTGATTTCTTTTCTTTTGCAACACCAAGCTTACTACAATCCCTTGAAACCAAAAAAAAAAAATTCTTTGTTGGGTCAGGAATTGATTCTAAACATGTTCCAATAAGAAATGTTTGACAAATGGTGTTATTTTGAAACCAGGGATTTCCTTGCATAATGAAGACTTCAATTTTTTTGATGAGGTTCTTTATATCTTTTTCTCATCATCTTTTCCTTGCATTTGTTGTGATTTCTTGCTCGAAAGGATAGCTTTCTATGAACTCTGAATTTTTGATAGCTTACTTCACACCTGCATCTATTTGTGCCACTGGATCCAATCTGTGGAGTAATACTTTATATTCAAATTTTCTAGTAGAGCATGGAGACAAAAAAGAATAAGCCCCTAGAAATCTTGATCTCATTGGAAATACCAATTAGGCACCTACTCTGGGGTCAACATTACACTCAACACCATCAAGGGGTATGATCCATACATGATTACAAGGAAGATCATCGAGCTTTTTCAGATTCTTTATTAATTTTGGATAAGCTTGATCTCTATCTAAAATCACGTAGGCGCTTATCCCTATTGCATGGAAATTTCCAAATGGATTAGAATCAGTGAATTGATTTAGCAATGTCTCTTCTTTGGCATTCTGCTCATCTATACCTTCTTCTCCTATTTGAATTTTCACATAGTATCTCTCCTGGTGAAAAGTTGGGGCATCATCAGATCTAAATCATAGATTTGCATCATCCACAATATGTTCAAGATGAAAAGATTCAGAAAAATCTTCATCTTTTCTCCATGTTTGGTTTGTAGTATCAAGTGGAACCAATCAAGTGCTAGGTATCTTCCAAGTCTGGCGGTGAAATCCCTTGATAAGCACATTTTGAAAACTGGTGGAATGTCAATTATCATTACTTCTTGAGTGATTGTGTTTCTTGGACAGGAGAAGAGGGTTAGAGACAGATCCCTTATCCGACCAATGCTTAGGACTTTCTTTCTGTCAAGTTGCATAATTCCTTTTTCAAGTGGCTCATACTAGAGTTTTAAAGCATCTACCACTTGCTTTGGCATAACGGTCATGCTAGCTCCCAAATCAATCAT
The DNA here is from genome assembly GCA_007258455.2 of Sequoia sempervirens. NCBI lineage: Eukaryota > Viridiplantae > Streptophyta > Pinopsida > Cupressales > Cupressaceae > Sequoia > Sequoia sempervirens. The sequence continues at coordinate 80,405,646 of VDFB02000017.1, forward strand.
ATTATTGAGCAATAATTTATCTCCTATTATAAGTGTCAAAAGAAAGTGTGGGATTTATCTTGCTTATCTCTTTTTCTTCGATGCTATCCACATTATTTGCATAAGCTCTTGATTTCAGGGTTTGATGGGAAAAAGATCTATCATTTCTGCTCTGATTGCTTAACTGAGTCATGCTCTCTTGCACTTTTTGTCCATCCACCTTCAATGCTTCCTAAAGAAAATTTTACTGCTCGATAATTGATATAACATCCCAAAATGAAACACTAGAAGGTGCCTTCTTCAATTGTTCCACCATGTTAATCACCATGACAATTTGGGTTTTTGGCTTAAACAGTGGTATCTATTTTGTTTTCAAGGGAAAATGTTCCATCGGGGCTAGGCCCTATACTTGAATTGCCTCCTTTCCTTCCAGAGGTTGATTATGTGGCGGTGAAAAGGTCAAATAGCGGGTGGCAAGACCTGCTTCTTTGGGGGAGATAGTTGACATGTTTGTGGGCATGGAAGAGCTTGTTGTACGTATTCCCCTGTGAGCCTTCTTTTTGATCTTGTATTGTAATCTGGTTATACTTGCAGAATTCTGGTTATCAAGGCTTCGTTTGTGAATACCGCTTCATCCTCCTCTAGCCATGAGAAAAGAGCCTGGTTGGGCACAATATCCAAATCTTTTTCAAGGGACATCCCTTGCATCTGTGCTCTAAGATGAGCATTTTCCATTTTAGGTGACTCATATTTTCCCATATTTAAGAACATACCCTTACTCTTTTGATCAACTACCCTTTACCATATATTTCCCCTCAGACAATCTCAGGGCATATGACTATGGTTGCATGGGAAGCACTAGACATTTTTGTCATCTACTAAATTGTTGTGGCCTAGGACTATCTCCTTGTTCATACTGCCCTTGACTAACTTTAATGGCATAGCAACTGAGACTAACTAGTTTGTCGATGATACTTGTTGACCTCCCCCTTTTTAAGATCCTTGATACAAATTCTATTGGTAAGGGGGTTTTCCTCTTTCGTAGACCTAAGTGGTCATTTTTGTAGGTGTCGCTTGTTCCCATTCGATAATGACCAATTCATTAGCAAAAGTCCACATCAAATCTTTTATATCAACAATATATGCCGCCATTGACAAGAGAACCAATGCACTGACCTAGGTGGTAGGGTATTCATTCGTAGGCTGTAGAGGAACCAACTTTAATTGTGTGGCAGGGATGCTTGGATTGGTTTCGTCTTGGTGGTTGCCAAAGATTTTTGCAAATATTGGCATTGGTGGCCGAGGAAAAAGTTTCCCAACATCGATTAGGTTGTTCTTTGTGCATACTACCATCTCGTATGCATCAGGAAGGTTAGTCCCTTTGGTGGAGGTTACCATAAATGCAATATCTAGATTGATGGCCTTTAGGTAGAACATGAATGCCATCATAGGGCCTGAGGTCGAGTAGTCATGGGAATCCTTTGCCAGGTTTTATGGAACCTGGTATTAAAATCACTCATGGCTTCCTTGGGGGCCCTCTTGATGGTGATCAACTATTGCAATAGTGAAGAACAGTCTCCCTTTTTCAGAGAATAATTCAAACAAGCATTTCCCAAGTTGGTCCCAAGAATGAATGGAACCTGAGGCAAGAGATCGATACCAATCTTGAGCCTTTCCCTTAAAAGAGGCAGCTAACAGTATTAGAGCGATGTTCTCCTTTGATATGTTGTGTACCCTGCATACCTCCGCTATAAGCCAAATATTTTACAACATTTCAAACTCAAATATTCCTATGATTGATATAGAGCACACAAAGTGCCACAACCTCTCATTGTTGGAAAGAGAATGAACAACAAAGGCTAACTTCAAGCACAGTGCAGAATTTCAAATCTTTCCATAGGTAGTGTTCATTGAGGTCCCATCAAAAATAAAAATTCCTTAGAGTAAGAGAATAATATTTCAAAAAATTATAAGAACCACATCTCCCAATATAGCATAGCGCAGAGAAACAACAACTTCAAAGATAATGGAAAAGTCCAATGACATAGTTTGATTTTGCAAAAATGTTATTTCATAGTACAAGCATAAAGCATAGATATCTACTATTTAAACTATCAGAACATAGCTTACAAGAAAGAGTGTTTCATCCAAAATGATAATATAAAGAAATAAGACATAAAAAAGGCCATACATGCATAGTGTCAAAAATTCGCCTCAATAGTTCATGCTTTTAATTAAAACTCAACTTTGAAACAAAGGTTGAATGCCAATTTGACAATAGTTTAAACCTTAATAGATAAAATTTTCTAGAATAAAGTAGTTCTATAACTTTCTTTCTAAAATATAATTCATAAAATCTAACAAAATTTAAAAGAAAAGCAATTCCAATTTTTGGGGAAAACAACTTTCTCTTGGAGAATTCCTCTTCTAAAAATCATCAATCAAAAAATTCCTTTTTCTTTTAAACATCGCCCTCCTTTTATAGCCACTAAAGAAAGAAAGCATCCCCTTAATCCAGAAGTAATGACTTCCAAGCGTTGATGGTTGATAGCATACAATCTGATCCCAAAATCTTAGTTAGGCTACAAAATATCCCTGTATTGACTTTTCAGCTACTACATTAATATTCTCCAGATATTTAAGCAAAGATAAGACCTAAAATATGATCAGATCCTAAAAGTAACCACTTGACAACAGAAACAATTAATTGATCTCATTACTGTGAGGTGCCGACTCAAAGACTTCCATCCCAAAAACCAAGAGAGGAGAAGAGAAACCAGCAAGATCAAACAAAAGACTCAACTAGATATCTTCATAGGAAGTTTGGATAACCTGTGTCAAGAGGATGATGTGTTAGCATGGCAAAAACTCCTAAACTTGCAAATATAGCTCCTAGGGAAAAATTTCGACCAACAAACATGTGTCCTAAAACTCCTCCAGAAAGGAAAACAAAAGGGAAAAGTTGTGCAACCACCAAGTGGCACATTGTGCACCTTCCAATGTTTTATTTTAGCACGGGTGCAGCTGACATCGAAGATGCTTATGCAAACTCAAAAGAATTAAATGACTGAGGTAAAAATAAAACCTTCATAGATACTTGGGAAAGATTTAGTAGGCTCCTCACTCCACACTACTATTGTGTGGTCTCACAACACACCCCAAGATTGTATGACTTGGGGACCCAAGTGAAAATTAATGCTTGTGGTAGGTGCTAGTTAGTTGAAAAGATCATTGGAAGTAAGGAGAAAAGAGAAATCTTTAAAGAAAGAGTACTTCATAATGTAGTGTTCCAGGTACTAGATACCGAGAACGAAGAATTTAAAAAAGGAAAAAGGTAATGAAAATGTTGGGAAAAGTGTTCCATTACAAATAGTCAAGGTCCGGCAAACATGGAAGTTCTGGTAAAATTGAAGTGTGGGAAATTCATGGGTAAAGCTAAAGACCGGGTACTAGGTACCAAGTACCATGTAAAGTAAAGTTTTAAAATATTAAGGTTGTTGGAGACTATTGGGAGATTGTTGGATGTTGTGGATGTGTTGTTGATATGTGGTTCTCATTGATTTCAACACTATTAGCATTTGGTCTATCAATTGTTGTATATGTCAAGGATATTCAGAAAATTGTAAAAGAAAGTGTTTCAGATTCCCAGTGGAATTGTGCAGGTCATGAAGGTTTTTTGTTCTGTACATTAAAGATTATCTATTTTGGAGTAAAGGTTTTATTGTTGAGTATAACTATATCATCAACTGAAAGTTTCAGAGGTCCACGTGAAGTTTTGTGTGAGTTGTGGTCTGATAGTATTTTTGTTGTCTTTGTTAGTGTTCTTGAATGAAGATTGTATGATTCTAGTTGTCCAAGTTGTTTTAGATGCTTCTATATTGTTTCTTGGTGCTCTCAAATGTTTCTAGATCATTCTCTATCTTTTTGGTACATCCATATTTATCCATGTGCTCGTGGTTGAAGATCTTCTTGTGCATGTTCAGTTTTTCTTATCCTTGGCCGACATGATGGTGGTAGTGTGTTGTGGATCTTTGAGGAAGAATTAATTAAAGTATTTTTGTGTTGGAGATGTTAATTTGGGTCTCCACTATGTTGTTTCCAACCTTGGTGGGTTCGCATTAAAAATATAGTTAATATGGAATGACATTGTAAATATATTTTATTTTCTTGGCTGACTAAGATGTGATGAAATCTCATGTAGTGATATATAAGTGTGATTGTTTCATTGGTTTTGTGTGTCGAGAAGGTGATCCTATGTCTGTATGAGCGAATATCATTCGATTGCATAGCAGAGTGTGAAGAAGATTGTATGAAGTCTGAAGAAGTGTTGAGCCTAATTGGAACTATAATCAGGCTTGAGTAGAATCTATTTTCTTAGTTCATACCCTCCATATTTTTAATCCAACTTTGTTGGTTAGTGAGTCGCTTTTGTAATTCAACAATGAGCTCTAGGAAGTGTGCCTGAATGCATGTGCATTCCCCTTGTTATTTCTCATTATACTTTTAGTAGAGTGTAATATTATGGAATAACATCCACTATGGTTTTTCCCCTAATAGGGTTTTCACGAAAAAATCTGTGTTCTTTATCTTTCTGATGTGTTAATTTCTTATGGTTAATTACTTATTCATTAGATATTAGATTAAGGTTAAGTTAGATAAGTTTAAATCTCTATGACAACTGATTCACTCCCCCTCTCAGTTGCCTGCCCTTGTTTTTCCAACAATTGGTATCAGAGCAAGTTCCTCTGAAGAAGTTTAATAGCTTGAGATGGTCTAGGATAGCAACATTCAAGAAGGATAGTCCTAGATTTGATGGCACTAGCTATTCCATGTAGAAAGTCAAGATGCAATTTAATCTATAGTGCATTGGTGATGCTTATTGGAAGATTAGAAAAAATCAATATAATATTCTTAAGAATAGTCCCTCCACTGCTGATGAGATGAAAGATGATGAAAGTAATACCAGGGCCATGGAAGCATTGGTGAGTGCTCTGACAGATTCGGAGATGACTAATGTATTAGGTCTATAGATAGGTCATGAGATATGGATGAAATTGGAAAATTTGTATGAAGGTGATGCACAGGTGAAGATGGCTAGGCTACAGAGCTTGAAAGGCAAATATGAGAATTTGAAGATTGGAGAAGATGAAAATATCTCTTCTTTTATGCAGAGAGTAAATGAGATAGTGATGGGTATTACATTTGCTGGTGGTTCTATCCATGAGAATGAAATTGTGGCCAAAGTACTCAGATCCTTGCCTCCCTCCTACAAAATGAAGGTTCATGCCATTGAAGAGTTTAGATCTGTGAACAGGATGACAAGAGATACATTGATCAACAAGCTTGTTGCTTTTGAAATAAGTGAATTTGGTGAATCCACACCAAAAACTGAATTTTCTTTCAAGGCTACTATATCCAAAAGTTACAAGTGTAGATATAGTATGGGATAAAGCTCCAAAAAGATATCCAAGTATGATGAAGAACTGAAATAGGTTGAAGACCAAGAAAGAGAGGTAGAAGAATTGGAAGCACAATTTCAAAGCAAGAAGGTAGAGGAAAAGGTAAGTATGAGGATGTATTTCCTACTAAATGTTTTCTTGCAATAAAATAGGTCATTTTGCATCAAGATGTCCTAAAAGAGTTCCTAGATCTAAGCCTAGAAAACCTAGATTCCAAAATAAATGCTACTTTGTTGAAGAAGCAGTGACTGATGATGAGTCTAATAAAGATAATGCAAAAGAAGATGATTGGGATTTCATTGATACTATTGAATATAATCCTATGGCTATTGAATCCACTAAAGATGAGAAAGATCTTGTAGCCCAAATTGAAGAAAAAGATGAGTGGGTCATTGATAGTGGATGCTCACATCATATGACCAGTGATAAGAGTAAGTTTGTGAGTCTAGAGAAGTATGATGGTGGGGTTGTAATATTTAGAGTTAACAATGTTGTTGTGATTCATGGTAGAGGATCCATTAGCCTTGGTGGTAAGGATAATACTAATGATGTCATATATGTTGAAGGCCTAAAGCACAACTTGTTAAGTGTTGGACAGATGGTACACAAGGGATATGATCTGCAATTCAAAAATGGAAAATGCAAGATTTGTGGGAGTTCTAGAAACATGATTTCTACTGGTGTTTAAACTAAAGGTAATATTTTTCACTTGAATACTGCTAGTGGAAGCTACTTAATTGCTCAAATAGATGAAAGCTAGTTGTGGCATAGAAGGTTGTATCATGTAAATTTTGACAACATTATTAAGATAAGTTCTACTCAAGCAGTAAGAGATTTTCCTAGGTTAGTGAAGCCTGCTAATGTAATCTATAAAGAATGTCAAATGGGTAAAAAAAACTAGAGTCTCCTTCTCAAGCAAACAATTTCATTCAAATAATGTGTTGGAACTACTACATATTGATCTTTGTGGTCCCTCTAGAGTTAGAAGTATTCATGGAGAAAGATATTTTATACTGGTCATTGATGATTACTCGAGAATGATTTGGGTTTTTTTTTTGATAGAAAAATGTGAAGCATTAGATAAGTTCAAAAGCTTTAAGGCTATGGCAGAAAAAGAAAAAGGTTTGAAAATTAAGTGCCTAAGATTTGACAGAGGTGGTGAATTCATCTCCAAGGAGTTCAACTCTTATTGTGAAGAACGTGGAATTAAAAGTCTGTTATCTACTCCCCGAACCCCTCAATAGAATGGAGTTGCAAAAAGAAAGAATAGAACAATTCTGGATGTTGCTAGAACAATGATGATGGAAGGAAATGTGTCTCAGATGTATTGGAGTGAAGCGATAAGCACTGTTGTGTATACTTTGAATTAAATGAATGTGAATGGTAATTCTGGTAAGACTCCTTATGAACTATGGTTTGGTCACAAGCCTACTATTAAGTACTTCAAGATCTTTGGAAGCAAATGTTATATCAGGAGAGATGATGATATAGAAAATTTTGATGCTAGAAGTGATGAAGGAATCTTCCTAGGTTACTCCACTAAGAATAAGGCATTTTGGTGCTATAACAAAAGACCGAGAAAGATTGTTGAGAGTGCAAATGTCAAAGTTGATGAGGAATCTATCAAATCATCCAAACATTGCAGTTATGACTCAAACAAAGATAACATAAATCAAGGGAAGAAAACTTAGACACCAAATCTACTTCATATTGTTCCCTATGTTTCGATGAAGCAACCACAAGTTGCTCTAGTAAATCAAGTCAATCAGGAAGCATAGACAAGTGCAAGTGTAGAATAAAATTTAGAAGACACAAAAGTCTAAGAAAGTCCCAAGACTCCAAGGTATGTAAAGCTAAATCACTCTGAAAGTCAAATCATAGGAGATAAAATCAAAGGAGTGCAAACTAGAAGAAAAAATGTAGAAGAATATTGTCTGATTTCCAAGAATGAACCTAAGAATGTCACTAAAGCCTATCAAGATGAACACTGGTTGGAAGTTGTGAAGGAAGAGCTAGCACAAATTGAAAAGAATGAGACATGGACATTGGTTCCCAGGCCTATAGAAAAAAAATGTGATTGGCACTAAGTGGGTATTCAGGAACAAGCTGAATGAAGAAGGTGAAGTGGTCTGAAATAAAGCAAGACTAGTATGCAAAAGGTACTCTCAAATGGAAGGTATTGATTTTGAAGAAACTTTTTCCCCTGTTGCTAGAATTGAAGCAGCTAGACTATTTCTTGCTTATGCTTCTTATAAGAATTACAAAGTCTATCAAATGGATGTAAATTTTGCATTTATGAATAAGGAACTATAAGAAGAAGTATACATTGAACAACTAAATGAATTTAAACTAAAAAATAAGGAAGATATGGTTTGTAGATTGAAGAAAGATCTATATAGACTTAAGCAAGCCCCTAGAGCATGGTACGCCAGATTGGACAAATACCTACTGAAGCTTGGATTCACTAAAGGTACTACAGATAGCAACTTATACTTCAATTAGATCATGATAAGGAGTTAATCATAGAAGTCTTTCTTGATGACATCATTTTTGGAGGAGATGATAATCTATGTATGAAATTTGTTGATGAGATGAGGAGTGAATTTGAGATGAGAATGATTGGTGAAATGAAGTTCTTTCTAGGATTGCAAATTACACAGTTGGACCAGGAGATTTTCATATCTCAATCCAAATATGTGAGAGAACTGTTGAAATTTTTTGGAATGGAAGAATCCAAACCTGTTGGTACCCCCATGGTGACTAGATATAAGTTAACATAGAATGATGATTCTCCTAAGGCAAATCAAACTAGGTACAGGTCAATGATTGGTGGATTTCTCTACTTAACTGAGACTAGACCGGACATTATGAATGTTGTATGTACAGTTGCTAGATTTCAAGATGATCCAAAAGAATCACATGTGACTACTGTCAAAACAATATTTAGATATCTAAAAGGAATAGTTGACTTTGGACTTTGGTATCCAAAGGATGATGATGTCACTTTGTGTGCATACACTAATGCAGATTGGGCTGTTGATGTAGATGACAAGAAAAGTACTAGTGGTGGTGCTTTCTTCGTAGGGAGGAAGTTGGTGTTCTGGTTAAGCAAAAAACAAAATTCCATTTCCCTATCCACTTCTCAAGCATAATATTTTGCTGCTGCAAATAACTGTACTCAAGTGATATGGATGAGACAGATGTTGAAAGATATCAAGGTGATATATGAAGAACCTATTTACATATATTGTGACAATTCAAGTGTAATAAATATATCAAGGAATCTGGTACGACACTCTAAGACAAAACATATATCAATCAAGTTTCACTTCATGAGGGAAAAAGTAAATGAAAAAGAATTTAGATTGGAGTATGTGCCTACCAAAGAACAAATTGAAGATATATTTACTAAGCCATTTCCAAAGGACACTTTTGAGTATTTGAGAGGAATGTCAGTGATAATTACCCCTCTTGATAAGAACTAAATGATGCATTTACTTGCATCAATTTGTGAGCCTTATTGCTATATTATGATCTAGATTGATGTTTATGTGGTTGCTACTCAGGGGGAGTAGTCAGATGTGCAGATATGTGGTTCAAAGTGTATGGAAATTTCATTGTTACCTTTTCCATTGATTTCAAAGGGGGAGAAGAGTAATGTGAAAAATATCTTAGGGGGAGAAGAGCAATATGAAAAATCTTTTTAGAAAAGAAGTATAAAAGAAGCCAACATGTTGGGTTGATGGTATTTTTCACATCATGTGTTGCCATCAATGCCAAAGGGGGAGATTATTGGAGACTTTTGGGAGATTGTTGGATGCTCTGGATGTGTTGTTGATATGTGGTTGTCATTGATGTCAACACTATTAGCTAGCATTTGGTGTATCAATTGTTGTATATGTCGAGGATATTGATAAAGTTGTAAAAGAAAGTGTTTCGGGTTCCCAGTGGAATTGTGCAAGTCATGAAGGTGTTTTTTTATATATGTTATAGATTATTTGATGTGGATTAAAGGGTTTATTATTGAGTATATCTAGATCATCTACCAAAAGTTTCAGAGTTCTGCGTGAAGTTTTGTGTGAGTTGTGGTTTGACAGTATTTATGTTGTCTCTATCAGTGTTCCTAAATGAAGATTGTATGATTCTAGTTATCCAAGTTGTTCTGGATGCTTCTCTATTGTTTCTTGGTGCTCTTAGATGTTTCTAGATCATTCTCTATCTTTTTGGTATGCCCACATTGATCCATGTGCTCGGGGTTGAAGATCTTCTTGCGCATGTTCAGTTTTTCTTGTCATTGGCAGACATGATGGTGGTAGCATGTTGTGCATCTTTGAGGAAGAATTAATTAAATTATTTTTGTGTTGGAGATGTTAATTTGGGTCTCCACTATGTTGTGGCCAGCCTTGGTGGGTTCACATTAAAAATCTTGTTGTTAATTTGGGCCAACATTGCAAATATATTTTATTTTCTTGGCTGACTACGATGTGAAATCGCATGTAGCAGATATATAAGTGTGATTTGTTAATTGGTGTTGTGATTCAATAAGGTGCTCCTATGTGTGTATGAGTGAATATCATTCAATTGCAGAGAAAAGTGTGAAGAAGATTATGCGAAGTGTGAAGAAGTGCTGAGCCTAATTGGAACTATAATCAGGCTTGAGCAGAAGCTATTTTCTCAGTTCATACCCTCTGGATTTTTAATCCAACTTTGTTGGGCAGTGAGCCCCTTTTGTAATTGAGCAGTGAGCTTTACGTAGTGTGCCTGAATTCATGTACATTCCCCTTGTTATTTCTCATTATACTTTTAGCAGAGTATAATCTTGTGGACTAACATCCACCGTGGTTTTTCCCCTAACAGGGTTTCCACGAAAAAATCTTTGTGTTCTTTGTCTTTCTAATGTGTTAATTGCTTATGGTTAATTGCTTATTTATCAAATCTAAGATTAAGGTTAAGTTAAGTTAGATAAGTTTAAATATCCGTGACAACCGATTCACCCCCCCTCTAAGTTGTCTGCCCTTGTTTTACCAACAATGGTTATCCAAGAAGTCCTATAGTCGAGTAATTGAGTATATAAAGGATAATTACCCAAGGATTAGTGATTATTTTGAAAAGAATGTTATTTATGATGGACTTATATGATAAAAAATTTATTGATGGTTTTATTTACATGATATTTTTTTATATAAATGGTTTTTTAAGGGATTTAATGAGTGGAATTTATGATTGTAAGAGAAGTAGATTGCGATGCAAAATTCGGGTATGGACAGTCAGGAAAATTTAATTCATGGATAGATTCATATCTAGATTGGGTTACATATTCTGAGAAGTTATATGTAGAGGAGCTTGAATCCACTAGAATACCAAGGATCTCGGTATTTCACATATGGCGACAGAAAACAACAACATTCGAGGAAGCCCATTCTCGAGAGTAGAAATCCTAAGGTAGAAAAAAGGTGTAGGAAAAAGATGATGAATTAATCATTCTAAATATATGGGAAGCTCCTACACACTATCCTGATTTAAGTTATTATCCTGGTGATAATAAAAGTTGAAAAACCTAAAGGACTTCAACGTGCAAATGAAGGTTGACCTTCGTTGACTTCGTTTGCAATTCTCTTACTAGTCACCACATTCCACGTGCCTTGATGTGATTCGTCCCTTGGATTTCCTCTCATGTATTTGTCTTATCCTACCTATGTCTTACTTCTATAAAAGGTCAGTGGATACTTCTTTGGAACAAATTTGAAAACTAATCCCCTTCCATCATCACAGCCTTTCACACCAAGTTCCAATTTCATGCCTTAAAATAAAATCAATACAAGTTCCATGTTTACCCCACTTTATCAACAAGGTAATCCTAATTACATGCACCAAAATGTCAATCCAAATCACATATTGGCACCAAATTCATCATATAATCACCTCAACACTCATAACATCAATTTTGATCCCCTTATGCAAGGACAACCCAACATGACACCATCCCCTATGAACATCTTGATGCAAAAAATGCAAAAAAATACAACAACAAATGGAAAAAATACTATTGCATAAAACTAAGAAGACATATTCTATGGATAAATTGCATCCTTACCCTTTCAACAAAAACCTCACATTTTACCACTCCAAATTTTAACAAGTACAAAGGGAAAGGAGATCCAGTGGAACACATACAAGAATTTAAGACAACATGTATGAACATTGCTTATGATCCCACTTACTTGATGATACTATTACCACGAAGCCTTTTGGGGCTGGCTCTAGAATGGTTTGTGCACCTTTCTCCTAGGATATGAATATGGGGAAAATTAGCTGACAAAATCATTAACCACTTTTCCTACAACATAGAAAGTGATAGGATCATAGCAACATCATGCACCACAAAACAAAAAAAAGGGAGAATCATTTACATCATTCTATCAAAGATGGTACATCATGGCTAATAGTTGTCCTTTCCATATACCTAAGAAATAATTGGTCACCATTTTCATAGAAATCCTAAACACAAAATTGATGATCCAACTTCAAAGAAAATTTCGCACCACCTTTGAAGATGTCATTGAAAAATGGGTCTTTATTGAGAAAGCTCTTGTGGAAAAAGGACTAGTCAAAATCTTCAAAGAAACCACCAATTTCTGTAGTGACAAAGGAATTTTTTTTGTCTTGACATAAGAAAGTTACGAATAATGTAGTCATGTATGCTAAAGTGGTAAATAAAAGTCACCCTACCATTCATCTTAAAGTTCCATCTACCTCAAATACACTAGCACCCATCCATGATCATACATTAAATGTAGTCCAAAATAATCAACAATGCAAAGGACATCCATGCACTAAAAGAACATACACACTCTTAGGGGAACCCATTGAGTTGATTTTGAGGAAAATTTTACAATCAAACATCATCTAGCTTCCTAACATTAAAATATATGAACCAACATTGGTCAAACCAAATTAGTGGAATGAAAATGAATTTTGTGAATATCATCATGGAGAATGACACAAAACATCATCATGTTTGATACTAGAAAACCTAATTCAAGATGTTATTGAACAAGGATATATATTAGTAGATAATTCACAAGGAAAAACCAATGTTGATCATGCCATATTCAAAACTCCATTGCAAGACCATGGGAAAGGGAAGGCATCAAGTTTAGGAAATAATAACAATGCTAATTATAATCATGTTGCACATGACTATTCTATTAATTATATTTGAGACCTTGATAATCATGTTGTTACCATTACCATTAATAAAATTTTAGAATGTGTCATTACCACTTGTAGAGCTAAGGTGACCCTCCAAGGTGATGCCTTTAACCCACAACCAAAAAGTTGGTACAACCGCTTGGATCATCGAGGAAAGATACCCGCACTAATATTTGGGTGATCCCACAATAATGGGTTACAGTTTTTGGCCAAACTTGACATTAACATTAGGATTTTTCACCAGACATTCACTTTCTTACAACTATAGCAGCTAAACCATTAAGGTTTTGAAGATGAATCAAACTAGTTATTTGTTAGATATTTTGTGTAGATTCTAATTATATTTAAAATAAAATAAAAATAAAAAAATTGTGAATCATTTTATGTAATTTTTAATAAAGTTTTTCACTAATCAACATTTTTAAAAAGTGACGCTTTACTTTGGCTCACGTAAATTTTTTATAGATAGGATACAATTCTAATTTTAAAATACAATTTTTTCACACCAATATCTAGGAACATATATTTTTTCATAATTTTTGTTACATATATATTTTTAATTAATTTTCCAAGTCAACGTAATTATAATTTCGAAAAAGGTGTACTTTGGCCTGCATAATTTTTTTTGTATTCATTTGAATTAACTTATTCTTTTTTTGTTGGAATAAGGACATCAATACCTAGTGCACATGTATTTTTTAGAAAAAAATTTCTCTATTTTTCTATTTTTTTGTATGTGTGAAATAAAGAACTTGATGTTCATTGAAAATTCTACATTCACAAGAAATAAAAAATAAATATAATAATAAAATTAAACATATTTGAAATTATATAGTTTGGGAAGCTTATAATAAGGGCTGCAAGCTTACAAAACATAAATTTTAAATGAATTTATTTGATTACCCAAAAGGTAAATCAAAAGTGGTTTTTTATCAGCATTTTGATAGGTGTAGAGGAGACTCAATTATAGGTATGGTTTAAATGTAACAAGGTTCTATCCAAGGGGGTTTGATCTAAGGGGGTTTGATCAATCCCTCTTTAATTAAAATAATTTAAACGGAACCTTTAAAGTCATAAATCATTGTATTTTCTAAAAATATGTGATTTCAAGCAAAAATCAGGATGTCCCAAAAAGTGTAACCCATTATTGTGGTAGCACCCATCCATTCTTGAATGACTTCATAGTTCCCCAAAGCACAGGGCCATTCTGGAAAAATCCTTGTAGGATACATTCATACCCTTTGACCTTAATTTCAACCAATTTCAGACCATGGTTGGATACATAGCTACAACCCACCATGTCACCTTTTTCAGAATGATATCTTTCCACACAAAAATAAAATCATAATGATCCCCTACACCTTGAAGTTTACATTAATAAAAATAAAATTAGACGAGTCTTCATAGATGATAGAGAAGGTATAAACATATGCACCCTAAAATTGGTTAGAGCATTAGGATTATTTGAGGCTTACATAGATTGATCTAGGAGAATTTTTATCAAGGCTTATGATGATGTTGAGAACTCGTCTAAAGGATTAATCGGACTGCATGTGAGGGTTGGCCACACTACTCATAACATAATGTTCCATGTATTGGATCTGGACTTTCCTTACAATCTTATCCTAGGTCACCCATGGATTCATGCCATGAGGGTTGTACCTTCCACTTACCATCAATTCCTGAAGTTTCCTTACAGTGGCCTTGAAAATACCATACTAGGTGATCCCGACCCTTTTCAATACTTTAGCAACCTAAGAGGATCTACTAAGCATCAATTGCCCATTAATAAAGAAGCTTCATCTTCTACCTTGATGTAGATCAGGGGTGTATTATGCCCAAACAACCTCATTCAACCAACCACAAGGGTATGTACAGGATCATGATGGGCCAAAAAGTTGCAATATGTAACTGATATGATGGCCCATGTGGCTGACGACTTTTGTTTTACCCAAAATTGATGAAACGAAAAGGGGTTTTAAAGGAGATTCTCAGCTTTCCACAAATATAAATTATTCTATACTTTGAATCTAATAAATAATTATTACTCATTTTCTATTTGAATTACGATTAATGTCCTGATTGATAAGCTGATTAAAAAACATCTATAGCTTTCAAATGGTATCACATTTTTTGAATCTGAAACATGCACCACATTCTATGCTTCGTATACTATAGGATTAAAAAAAAGAAGGAATTTTATGAAGTTTTCACTAAGTTAAGGTGGTCGACATACAATTTTTCATATTTTTTAGAATTTGTAATAGAAAATTCATAATTAATTATTTACTTGGAAAAAAATTGCAAAAAAATATGCATCACATCGACATGAGTCCTCTACTTATATCTAAAATCTTATAAAAAAATATTATCATTTTATTGTGGTTAGGGTGGTCAGACAGACACCTACTTCTTATTTTTTCCCTGAAATTTAAGTACTACTGCATTGAAATTTCAAATTTTAACCAAATAGATTTATTTATTTTTAAAATAAACCTAGTAGTTTAGAAACTACATTCAATTTTCTATAGATTCCATTCTTACATATTTTTGAAATAATATAGATAACTTATTCAAATTTTTATGTCAAGTTGCCTAACTAATTTTTTTGAATTTTTTTCCACTTAAGGGCCTATTTTTTCCATGATGATCCTGCACATACCCACAAGTTCCTTTAAACATTAAATAATGGTGTTTCCTTCACAAATCACCATAATTGCTTATATCCTTTCATGCCTCCAAGGGTCAAAAGGTCGATATTTCATTTTTATTTGTGTTGTCTTCATGAAATAAGGTCTTCTTAGACCATTTCATGTGTGTTGGATTCTAGGTTGAGTTCTTAGCGGTAAGTTATTGTGCAAATAAAAAAGTTGTCAAAAGTTGCATAATGTTGTCAAACAACTTTTTGCATTTTTGTCAAAAATGAACATAATGATGTTTGTGTTAGTTCATAATTTGAAAAGTGGTTGATGACCATTGGAATGTGATTGTAAATTCTTTAAAAATCCTTGTATGGTTGAAGAGGAGGTTGTTGGTTGGATTTTTTGAAGTTGAAGTAATAAACAATTTTGATTTTCTACAAAATCTAATGTTTCCCATTGTTTCTTGATGTAGTACAGATTTGTAAGATCCTTTAAAGATCTAAAACTTATTGTGGATTATTTTGCATTGAATCTACTCTCTATTTCCACTAGTTGCATGTCATTTCATTGAGTTTCAAACCATTGAGTTTCAAAGGATTTGTGTCAATTTTTCTACAAACTGGTCTAAACTCTAGGTAGGGTAACCAGTGAGGGAATAAAATGTATAAATCTCTATTCCACTGGTAGGAATTTTTGAAACTTGGTGGAATAGATTTTTTTGATGATTATTTTGATTTTCAAAATTTTTAGAGGTAGGAGAGGTAGTTTTGCACACGTGGAGATGCTTGAAGGTCTGATATCTCTATGTATCAGACCTATAAGCCCTAATGATTTGGAAAAAAAATTTGTGCTATTATAGAATGATCCTTGTGGTAGGAGTTGTTGATTTAGGGCATATGTTATATGTTGAAGGTGTTGGAATAGGATTTGAGACCCATTGAATCCCTAAACCCAACTGTATGATGCATACTTACCCAATTAGGTCTAGTCAAAAGGAGGACAATTTTTGAGCCTTTCTGTACAAAGGAAACCTTTCTCATTTTTGAATGTGTATGAAGAGACAAATGGGTATTTGAAATGGGTCACATTTTTGGTAGATCGGGTCTGTGTCAAAATTTATGTCCATAAAGGCCTTTTGGAAAGGCTACAAGCAATTATGGTGATTTACGAAGGAAAGCCAAATATTTGATATTTAAAGGCACTTGTGGTTGGTTTTCTAAGGTTGTCTAGTCATAATACATATCTTCTCTACATCATGCCTCCTCCCACTATATTGATCCATCTTCCCTCGTAAAATCATCCACTCCATTTGCCACACCTTCCAAACCAAAAGTCTAGATAAATGATAAGGGATGTGGGGAATATAATATAGAGAGATTATTTTATGTTGGAAAGTTGCTAAATCACCAAAGTCTTATGGAAAACCTCATTCTATTAAGAAATAAATCATTATCCACAACCCTACTACCACCTTCATCAAGTGGGGGGAATTAAGAAAATATCCTATAGGCGATGACATTTCTACATGGATTTATAGAGATGAGGAAGACATTGAGCTTAAACAATTACTAATTGAGCACTATCCAAAGGGGTTCCAAATCATGAAGTGAAAAGGATATGATGGACATGGTGATCTTGGCCTAAATAAATATGGAATGGGGAAATAATATTGCCTCCTCACCTACCAAATTACATTGGGTTAGGGTATGTACCATCAAAAGTGAGTATTCATAGTACTTGTATACACCTAAAATTAGTCA
This sequence comes from Sequoia sempervirens, assembly GCA_007258455.2. Classification (NCBI taxonomy): domain Eukaryota; kingdom Viridiplantae; phylum Streptophyta; class Pinopsida; order Cupressales; family Cupressaceae; genus Sequoia; species Sequoia sempervirens. The sequence goes on from VDFB02000017.1 coordinate 80,422,698, forward strand.
AGATATTTAATTAACTAAATAGTAGTTATTTAATTAATATTCAACTATGTATAAATAAATTCTCAATTTATTTATATAGTTCACCATTTTCTAATTCTCCAAATCTAAAATCGTATTCCTCTAATTTAATTAAATAAACAAATTTCATAAGCTTGTTTTATTTAATTAAGTCTCACTAATCCTAGATTAGGAATTCAAGCACTTGTCTACAACTTTTTCATGCCACCTCACCAAGGTCACATGAAATTAAATAATTCTAATTTTTAAATTAGAATTAACTTCAACAAATTTTCAACCACATGGCTTATTCCTCACACACTTCTTCAATAAAATTTCAAACACATGGTATTTTTCTCCCACAGTTGATTCCTCCATCCATTTGGCATGTTGCATTTGGTGAAGGGGACACCTTATTGATTCTCTTCATCTCCACCATTCATCCCTCTTGTTTAAATTAGGACCATCAATTGTTGCGACATCACAAGATGCTCCGAAAATCCTATAAATACAACCCTTTGCCATTGTATTTGACATTCACATTTGAGTAGAGTTATCATGTATGGATATAATTTGAGCATTGGAGCATTTTTTAGTCTTATAGTTACATTTCATATCATGTTTTTTTTCATAGTTATATCTTTGAATAACACTTTTCTTCATAGTTTCATTTTATGTCATGATTTGCATCATACTTGTATTTTAGATTAGCATTTTTATAGTTAGCATTTGAGCATATGTAGAATCATCCTAGCTTCATGTCATAATATTTACATTGTATAATTTAACACCATTGTCCATTCATCATAGTATCCATTATCATTTTCATCATATAGTTTCATGTAGGAACTTAATTGGCTTGCATGTTGAATATTATATCATTTCTCAAGTTGTCATTTTAACAACCATAATGCACCAACAAATCTAAGGGCCAAATGGTTTAATAAATCCTTGAGAATAGAGGACAATGAGATGTTCTTAAAAGATTTGTTTAGCTGGAAAATAGAGTAGTTTACTTGATTCAAATCTTTGATATAATCCATTTCATTAAGGTTTGTGTTGATTTACTAATATTTCCCACATTTCATACACACAAAAAATGGCACCCACCATGGGGTCCAACCCCACTTCTAACATTTTTTTGGAAAAATTTGTGTAAATAGGCTAGATGTGATGTTTTAGTGAAATTATGAGTTCTTTTGGTGCATATGACTTCTATTTTGACACATTCGAGGAATCTTCCAGCACATTTGGTGTCTATTTCGGTGCATCTAATACTTCTTTTAGTGTATCCATCAAATGTTTTAGCTGATATAGGGAGTATTTTAGTCCATTTGTTCTTTTCTTTAGTGCATTTAGTATATGTTTTAGTGCATTGAATAATTCTTTTAGCACATAGAGTAGTTGTTTTAGCACATTAGTGCATAGATGTTTTAGGACATGCGATGACTATTTTAGCGCATTGGGTTAAAATTGCAAAATCCTAGAACTGATTTGTGTTTTCTTCTTGCAGGTTCTTTTATACGTGGTCAAAGACAAATTTATCAAACTACTGATGATTTATGCAGGGGCTGGAGTTAGTTAAATGTTTTCTTTTGCTTAAAATAGGCACCTAGCTTAAATAAGGAGGATAAAGAACACCATGTCTTTCATGCTTGATGAATGGTAGGCATATGCTCTCCCCTTAACTAGGTGACCAAAAAGATAGACCCATTCATTTTTGTTTTATTTTATCCATAGAGGGCTCGCCTTGTGGGAAAAAGTAATCACCCAAGGGAACAACCCAACAGTAACACGTTAAATCCAAGCAAATTCTAACCAAGATATAAATGTGGATACTTTGGGAAAGTTCAAGTATCACAAGGATTGTTCTGACAAGAAAGGTAGCAATGGTCTCTTTCCACATGGATGGTCCCCGATGAATGAAATTCCTATAATAGAACCCTTTGTTGTAGCAAGGCCAAAATCCTTATTCTAATTTTGGTGAAAGAACAGTCATTCTAAAGTCATCCCACATTCTTGCGGATTTTAGTAGAGATGAGAAATATTCCATGGGAGATTCATGGGTATTGATGCTTGGTTGTCCTGTAGAAATGAGTGTCGTGGAAGGGATTCAGTGGAGTCAAGCATCTAATAATCCCTAAAAGTAGGCACAATTGGAGTAAAATCCAAGTGGGAATCCAATGAATATTGTCTGACACAGCCTTAGGATTGTACATGTTTGATGTGTTTTACCAATGTGTTTTCAAACAAAATAGACACACAATGGAAGTGAAAACATTGATTCAAAAAATCATCCATTTGAGTACTCCATTTCCATCATTCAAAAGCTAGAAACCAAGCAAAATTTATTGTTCAAAAAATTACACCTTGGTAACATTCAAATTCACAGATTTAAAAACAAGATAAACTACCAAAAACATTGAAATTTTCCAGAATAGTGCATTTGTCCTCTATTCTAGCACATCTAGTTAGTTTTATAGTGCATCTATGTAGTCTATTAGCACATCGACCCTCTATTTTAGCTCATTTAGGAAATCCTATAGCGCATCTATGCAATCTTCTAGCACATCCATACACTGTTCTAGTGCATCCATACACTATTCTAGTGCATCCACTGCTTTTTCCAGTGCATATGAGTCATATTTTAGTGCATAAAACCTCTGTTATAGTGCATACACTACATATTTTAGTGCATAGAATCTCTATTCTAGTGCATGCAACAAATCCTGTAGCACATTCAAGCTTTTCTATGGCACAATCAATCCATTCTATAACACATCTAGCCTATCTTCCAGCGCATTTGTGCAATCTTTTAGCACATCTAGTTAACATCAAACTAGAGAGTTAAATTTTTCATCTATTTGTCTATTTGAACCATAAAATAAAACCATCATGGATGAGACTGAAGAATACTCCCTTCACAAATTTCATCAACTTGAAATAGATGAGGATCTATTGAAAGCTTTAGCTCATCAAATGAAAAAACTTCAACAACAAATATGGGATATGTAAAGGGAAACAACCACAAAAATATATCCATTGTCAGACATCTATTCTTATCCATCTAACAGAAATATGGACATGACACCTTCTTCACTAACAACTACATTGTCCAAGTTCAATTTATTTAAATTCTTAAAAAATTTAAATGAGAAGCCCAAATCTTAGTCCTTAAACACAAATGATATTGAACAATCTTACCATTTCATGCATTTATCTCCATCTCCCATAAGCCAAAATATACCTCATGATTCTTTCACCCAAGTTAAAAATTCCATCCAACCACTTTCTTCTATCATATCTTCTCTATCCAATGATTCATGTCAATCTCTCAGTCCAAACCATGTTGTCATAGACTCCTCTACACCTCAAGATCAAAACATTCTTTCCACTTCATCCAATGATACCAAAATTCCACAAGTTCTTCCAATCTTTGATGAAGATCGAATCTCTCGAGGATTCTATGATGATCCCTTCCTTTCACTTTTCATCCATGATGACTTCCTTCCATCTCAAGAGAAAAGTATCCTTCTAAGTTCTTCTTCCACCCCATCTAATGAATTCATATCATCTCATGATTCCATTGCATCCCAGAAGCATGATAATTCTTCCATCCTATCTAATGATGTCCTATCACTTGATGATCAAGATATGCTTTCTACAAAATCTCATGATTCCCTTCCTTGTCAAGATCAAGATATGCTTCCATTCGAGGATATCCCTTCATTTAATGAGGATGTTCATCCTTCTCAAAATCAAGATATTCCTTTAACACTGCTACATGATGATTCCATGCCTAATAAAGAGCAAGTTACTCCACTTTATACACCTTGTGATCCTGTTCCAAGTCAAGATCAAAACACTCCATCATCACCATGTCAAGATCCTATCACACCTATACTAGCCATCCATGAACCCCACACCTAAAAATTGGGATCCTCCACCTTTATCCACTCTGGTTTATTTCCAACACCTATCCTTTCATCCATATCATATCCTCCCCCAAATGGACTCGCATCTTGTTTCAAAAACAATACATATCCCATTGGTAAACAAATGTGTCAAAGTATGAACTACAAAGGCAAAGGATTAGGCCTTCATGAACAAGGTATCCTAGAACCCCTTTTTGCTCAAGAAAACCCATATTACCATGTCCTTGGTTATACACCTAAGTTTCCTATTCCATTAAACTTACCATCTATCTTAGTTCCTCATCCTAATCCACCAAACCTTCCATTTATCCTAGGTCCTCATCCTAGTTCATCAAACCATCCATCTATCCTAGGTCCATATCCTATTCCTCAAGAACAACAAAGGCACACATCCTTGATGCCCTTTCAAAATTCTACCTCCAACAACTCATCCATGATACCTCCATACCATTAATCTCCATACATCTCTCCTATTGCTCTTGGAGTAAATTTGGGTGCCCAATGTCAAAAGCTTCCATATCAAAATCCACATGTATCAAAGGATCAACATGTCTCCTCGAAGAGCCATGCAAAAATAAAAGAAAATTTGATCCAAAATCAAAGGAAAAATAAAAAAGGCCACAAAGGCCCATCAAAGAAAAAAGAAAAATTTCCAAGACAACAAAGGTCCATAAATCAAAAGGAAATTTCAAAAGGCAACAAAGGCCCATCAAAGAAAAAATAAAAATTTCCAAGATGACAAAGGTCCATAAATCAAAGAGAAAAATCTCAAAGGCCACAAAGGACCACAAAGAAAATATCAAAGTAAAAATCACTTGGATTCCTAAAAGTCTTATAGAAGCAATAAAATCTAAATTGGCATCCACATTTGCTAATCCAAAAGCTTCCTCCAATTTTCCATTTAAAAAACTATCACCTTCCAAATCCATTTCCCCTCTATCACTCCACCATCCTTCAAGGTGTGTGCTAATGTTGACCTTGCAATCCTTTCCATCTATCCATTAGTAAATCTTCCCACCTCCTATCCATTACCCAACATTCATCCCCCATCACTATCCTTTAATCCAAACCTTTGGATAAGCCCTTAGTTCTTCCATCATACCTTTAATAGGCCAACATTTATGAGTTTAATCCCCATTTCCATGTTTTATTAAAGGAATATTTGGTCACGAAACTTGATGCTTAAGTCCTTTCTCCATCTCCCTATAATCCATATCCTATTTTTCATATTCCTCTTGCACTCTATGCTTGGGGGGAAAGTTTCGTCCATCTTATCATTCCTTACATTTCCACCTTTGATCTTCACAAGGTTAAGGATCTCCTTGAACATCATATATCTCATCCTATTCGCTTTGTCCATATCTTTCATATCATTTCCTTTACCTTATCCATATTCCATCCTTCTTTCTAAATACATCCTTTCTTCCCTTGGTTTTGATGAGGACTAGGGGAAAAATACTTGGGCCTTGCGTCCATATCTTATCTAGTTGATCTTGATCATCCCATTCATTATCCTTATCCTCACTTTATTCCATTCCATATCTGTTAGCTTATCAAAATCCATTTCATCATGTCCCTTTGCAACCTTGAATCTTATCATGTAAATCATATTTGAGCTGAGCTATAAAACATTATCCAATCCTCATATCTTTTGTTAATCAATCATCAAAAATCATCAATCTTACCATAATTAGAGGAAATCAGTGATCCTAAGTACTTATCATCATCATGCCTTATGGAATAAATTATTCCTGGCAGCTTAATCAATCAACCATTATCATCTTTCGACAAGAGATATGTCACTTGTGTGACATGTTTTGTAGTGAATCTTTCATTTTGATCTATCATTTATGGATGGTTGCATTATCTCTATTGTGGGACATCTTGTTCCTTCAATTGTTCATATCATATCATTCCATCTTAAATGTCCTTCAAAAATCCAAAAAAATCAAAAACATCAGAAAAAGAAAAATACAAAAAAAGTGAAAAATCAAAAAATAAATAAAATCATAAAATTTGAAAAAGTGCAATAAAAACTAGTGAAAACCTAGAAAATAGTGCTATTTGTGATAGGTTATATCTTCCATATATTTGAGCATGTCGACCATTCGCTTTCACCATTCAATTTCACTATCCATCTACCTATCATTAGAAAGCCTCATGTACATATCCTGGCATCATGGTCGTGTCTCACACTAGATTGGGGGAAAAATCTTGAACTCACTGCAGGAAATAAACTTTGAGCTTGAACCAATAGAAAAACAAGTAGTAGGAAAAATGCAACAAACATGATCATAGTGCAACCAAACATTGAACATCAAAATCAAAAATCCAAATCAATCGAACCAAAAGAAAACTTCAAATGGATGATGTTCCTTCTGAATCATGGCTTTATCACTGTGGCATAAATGTTCAATTGTTGAAGTTGGATTTTTGTTATCATATCTCTAGAGCACCTTGATGATGTATTGAACTAGAGGAGTCATGAAGGAGTATGATTTTTCTTTGTCTATTGTCTGTGAGTTGATCATTATTACTGTGCAAATTGTCGTGAGACATTCTCTACAAAGTATCACTAATGAAATTCTGAATTTGCATAGGAAAATAGTTAACTCTTGTCTGTTTACACAAGCAATAATCAGGTCATCTTGGTCTAATTATACCTAGATGCTTGTGTTAACTTGTGATATCAAAAATTATGGAAGTAGTACTTAGTTCATTATGGTCTAAATATGCCATCACTTCTTGTACTTACTTTCAACATTTTAAAGGCTCAATGATGATAAAAAGCATGACAAATTGACTATTACGAATGAAAACATCTAAATATTAGATCTACATGGTTAAACTAGATTGCATCCATGTTAGTTTACATCTGTATTTATTGGATTTCCAAAGCTACAACAGTGTCATAATGAGGTTATCTCTATTATCAATGGATTGAGTACACTTGACATTACGAAAAACACATCATTCCCATATAGAAAACACATCATTTGCATCATCATTCACATACATTAGAAAATACATAAATTGCATCATATTTTCCATGCATTATAAAGCATTCAAATATCATCCATCCTTTCACTTGTGCATTAACATTATCATACATTCATCCATTCATTGCATCATCTTTTTGCATTGGAAAAGTATAAAAACATAAACAACATCACATTTCATTGGCATAATAAGATCCATCATATGTATCATATAGGCATCATTCAAAAAGCATCATAGAATCATAACGCATATATCATTTGAGTCCACAACATATCATACCATCATCATATAGAATATCACATAAGCATCATAAAGAAGAAATAAAATTCATCCATCATAGGCATCCATCATGAAATCATAAAAAACATGTAGATCACTAATCATTGCCACATATCATATAAATCTCAAAATTACAATGTCAAGTATACTATGATATCCAAATGTGTCAAAGAGATACATCAACAAAGTGACAAAAATCACAAAAAATTTGACTGAATAAGTGTATATATCAAGTATCAGTACACCACCAAGTCTCAGTACATTAATCAATCCTATACTAGGGCATATCAATTAAAGATGATAAACCACATCGACTGATAATAGCTAAATCAGTTTGCACCAGTTGCAAAATCATGTCCCACGTCTTTAGGAAACATTCCCTAGACTCAAGAATTCTAAAATCCTCCTTTGATCATAACATATCACAAATCAACAATCTTATCAATCAATCAATCCATCACTCAATCAAAATTAATCAACCTATCAATCTAATCAGCTTTGGTGAGACTTTGATCAAATCTCGTGAGTAGAAAATAAATTAATTTTAACCTCACCTATCATGAGGTTCATCAATCAACTTTAACCTCACCTATCATGAGGCTCATCAATCAACTTTAACCTCGCCTATCATGAGGTTCATCAATCAATTCAACCTCGCCTATCATGAGGTTTATCAAATCAATCAATTTTAACCTCACTTATCATGAGGTTCATCAATCAACTTTAACCTCACCTATCATGAGGTTCATCAATCAATTCAACCTCACCTATCATGAGGTTCATCAATCAATCCAACCTCACCTATCATGAGGTTCATCAATCAGTCCAACCTCACCTATGATGAGGTTCATCAATCAATACACCTCGCCTATCATGAGGTCCATCAATCAATCAAACTATCATTGATCCTCACCTATCATGAGGTAAATCATCAATTTATCATTGATCCTTGCCTATCATGAGGTCAATCATCAATCTATCATTAATCCTCACCTATCATGAGGTCAATTATCAATCTATCATTGATCCTCGCCTATCATGATGACAATCATCAACATCCTATCATTGATCCTCACCTATCATGAGGTCTATCATCAACTATCACATCAACATCATCAAATCAATCGACTGAACATGATCATCAAACATCAAACACAAGGAGACAACATAAGGCATCAATTAATCAATTAATCATGAATAGGTGGTGTATACATCATTTTTCAGGAGATAAATAATTTCTTAATCATAAAATTTTGAGATCATCATCAAATCATCGAAAAATCATCAAATTTTTTTTAAAATTCCAAAAAATATCCTAAAAATTTAAAAATTCAACGGTTTATCTCCCAAGGGGGCATATATCCATCATCACTTGCAAATCGACGTCTAGGGCATCAATTTTTTTTCTCAACATCAATATTAAATTTTCTTTGAATAAACGTGTAAACACATTACTTCAAAGAGGGGAAAAATGCATACAACTAAAATCGGTCAAGAAATTTAATTAACTAAATACTAGTTATTTAATTAATATTCGACAACTTATAAATAAATTCTCAATTTATTTATATAGTTCACCATTTTCTAATTCTCCAAATATAAAATCATATTCCTCTAATTTAATTAAATAAACAAATTTCATAAGCTTTTTTTATTTAATTAAGTCTCACTAATCCCAGATTAAGAATTCAAGCACATGTCTACAACTTTTCCATGCCACCTCACCGAGGTCACATGAAATTAAATAATTCTAATTTTTAAATTAGAAGTATCTTCAACAAATTTTCAAACACATGGCTTATTCGTCACACACTTCTTCAAAAACCTTTCAAACACATGGTATTTTTCTCCCACATTTCATTCCTTCATCCATTTGACATGTTGTCTTTGGTCAAGAGGTTCCTCCATCCATTTGGCATGTTGTCTTTGGTCAAGGGGACACCTTCTTGATTCTCTCCATCTCCACCATTCATCCCTCTTGTTTAAATCTGGACCTTCAATTGTTTCCACATCACAAGATGCTTGGAAATGCCTAGAAATACAACCCTTTTCCATTGTATTTGACATCCACATTTGAGTAGAGTTATCATGCAGGAATATTGTTTGAGCATTGGAGCATTTTGGAGTCTTATAGCTACATTTCATATCATTTTTTGTTTCATAGTTACATCTTAGAATAGCACTTTGTTTCATAGTTGCATTTTATGTCATGTTTTGCATCATAGTTGTATTTAGATTAGCATTTTATAGTTAGAATTTGAACATATGTAGAATCATCCGAGCTTCATGTCATAGAATTTACATTGTATAATTTAACACCATTATCCATTCATCATAGTATCCATTATCATTTTCATCATATAGTTTCATGTAGGAACCTAATTATCTTGTATATTGAATATTATCTCATTTATCAAGTTATCATTTTAACAACCATAGTGCACCTAGAAATCTAAGGGCCAAATGGTTTAATAAATCCTTGAGAATAGAGGACAATGAGATGTTCTTAAAATATTTGTTTAGCTGCAAAATAGAGTATTTTGCTTGATTCAAATCTAAGGTTTTCTGATTTTCAAATTACACATACACATCATGAACATGCAATTGAACTAGGTCGCAACAATGACAGAAAGAAGCCCAGGCTAACTTTGCACAACAACTTGTCATCAACAAGTGCTAAAAGTATGTGCTAGAAGCTCATCAAATACTATAACAACAACACCATCATGACAACCATTCAAGAAACTAATACTAAAACTAACATAGAAGATAGAACCATGCATGCAAGATGAGCAAAATCAAAAATAACATCCAAAAAATCATGCAATATTGTCTTCTATTGCTGCAAATTCTTTTTACAACAGCTCTCCAACCTTTACAAATGAGGGGAAAGCCCCTATTTATACTTTTACAAAGCCCAAATGAATGGCTAGGATTAATTCACAATGAGTGGCCCATATTTGATTACATTAGGGTTTCACCTACCCCCCATTATCTAGCAATTAAAAAATGCATCTTTATCTTTTCCCTGTTTCTTCATGTAGTGCTTAGGTGCTATAGCAATTTCGTCATTTAGTTGATTGCCCTTTTACTATAGTTGAAACTTCCTAAAAGATGCCTTCTTACTTGATCTGTTTGTAGTGTTCTTCGTTGGATCAGACAAGCCCGTCGATGATTGGCATCAATGGATTGGTCGCCCCTGATTCGAGCGGACAACTCCCTTATTCTTTCTTCAAGACCACCCCCTTGCATTTTGTCACTGGTTCCTTTGACATAGGCTTGCTTCTAATGCTAGCTCTATTGATGGGTGCTACAAGGAAAGGTGGGCATAAAATGAATGGTGATAGTTGCTATATGCCTTTCCGTGTTTAGCTTTCTCGATGGGTCTCCTAACAAACCCGTAATAGACTTGTTGAATCCTGCATACATGAAGTGTCGTAAGTGCTTTCATACACAAATCAAGGAAAATGTTAGTCAAATCTTGCAAAATCCTTGTTAGATCTATCCATGCATAATCAAAAGATCATGATATTCATATTTGGAGCTCAATTGGACCATAAACATTAATGCGGGCCCGAGGGGGTGGGCAATGAACGAGGGACAACAAACTAGAAGGGAAGTTCCCGAACCTCCCAAAACATAGCAAAACCAAGAATTTTATATTATAGCACATGGGAAAAGGGGAAGGAAGAGTGCCCAGAAAAACTTCCTTAAGATTGGACTCATTTGAAAAAAATTGGAAGCTTGGAAGGGGAAAGTCGGAGGGTCATTTCCCTTTTGAAAAGTCAATGAGCACACGGTGGCTCGAAAGGAAAGTCCCGGATAATGATGGAAGGGTGGAGTCCCACAAATGGCCACAGAGGGGCTGGGTTTCGAAGGCTAGGTCATCGAGGCTCCACGGATGTTCAAAATGACCATGGAGGGACGGAGTCCTGAAAACGGCCAGAGAAAGGCCGGGTCCAGGAGGCTGGGTCGCTGGGGCTCCACGGATGTTCAAAACTACCATGAATTGATGAAGTCCTAGAAACAGCCACGGAGGGGCCAGGTCCCACAGGTCGGGTTGCCAAGGCTCCACGAATGTTTCAAAATAGCCAAAGAGGGATGAAGTTCTGAAACCATCGAAACTTAACGAAACATTGACGAAACCTTGGAAGTTTAGTTAGGCACCACAAAACATCCCAAATCCACCAAAAAGTTGTCCCCAAAGTTAAAAATGCGGAAAGTGGACCATCGGGGGTCCACGAATGTTTCAAAACACCCAAAGAAGGGGAGAGTTTTGGAGGGAAAGTTCTGAAACCACTGAAACCTAACAAAACCTTGGTAGTTCACATAGGCACCACAAAAACATCCCAAATCCACCAAAAAGTTTTCCCCAAGGTCAAAAATGTGGAAAGCGGATCATCGGGGGTCCACGGATGTTTCAAAATAGCCAAAGAGGGAGGGAGTTCCAAAGGGAAAGTTCTGAAACCACCGAAACTTAATGGAATGTTGACAAAACCTTGGTAGTTCACTTAGGCACCACAAACACATCCCAAATCCACCAAAAAGTTGTCTCCAAAGTCAATAATGTGGAAAACAGACTGTCAGGGGTCCATGAATGTTTCAAAATAGCCAAAGAGGGAGGGAGTTCTGGAGGGAAAGTTCTGAAACCACCAAAACTTAATAGAACATTGACGAAACCTTGGCAGTTCACTTAGGCACCACAAACACATCTCAAATCCACTAGAAAGTTTTTCCCAAAGTCAAAATGTGGAAAAAAGTGAACTGAGTGATTAGGGACCAAGTTAGTAGGAATAAGGAAAAAGGCAGAAGAGGGACGGGGGACTTTATTTTATCCTGATTTGAATACCCCAATTAGGTGAATTTGGTTAGGGGAATTTGATCGTTTGAAGGCACATGACCAATTTGGGCTTGGAAAATGAAGCACACAAAACAAGACAGGAGCAAAGTAGCTTGTTAGGAGCAAGAAAAATGGGTCCCTGCCTATGGCAGGGTGTGTGTGCAAAACATGCACAACATGCCCCTATGAGTTTCCCTTTGTCTATTGGCCTAACATCCTCTAAACCTCGCGGATCCACAGCTGTGGGTTGCCTCATGTGGCTCGCTGCTCATGTTTCGCCACTTAGTAGTGACTTCTGCCCAACTTTCACCCGCATGGTGGGATCCACACTTAGTTTCTCCATTCGAGCCTTGACCAGGTATCCAAACAGGCGTGAGTTTCCACATCTCACTTAACCCGAGTTTGTCATACTAAGAAATCAATGCACACCATTAATGGAAATTGGCCTATAAATGTTGCTTCATGCCCTTTGTTTTACCTGAGGTGTTCAAATATGGAAGAGAAATAATGTCCTCCCCCCTTTTCTACATTTTCCTTGTTCCTTGCTCACTTGATTCACTTTGTCCTTCATTTTTTGACTTTAGGGACAAGTTGTCGATGGATTTGAGATGTTTTTGTGATGCCTAAGTGAATTGCTAAGATTTTTTAATTTTTAGAAAGTTGTGAAAATTACCTTACAGGTCACCATCCCTCTTTAGCCATTTGGGAACTTTCCTTGTGGGCCGCCGTGTGTAGGTCACCATGTACTCATTTTCATTTTCAAAAGGGCGACAACCCTTTGGATTCCCCTTCCAAATATTTTCATTTCTGGCTAGGTTTTGTGAAGTTGTGAAACTTTCCTTGTAGGTCGTCATCCCTTCGTCACCATCCATGGGAACTTTCCTTGCGGGCCACTGTCCCTCCACCACCGTCCACTGTCTGTTGTCTGTCGCCACTATTGTGCATCCGTCATCCGTCTGTCATGTGGCACCTGTACCCCTTAACCCATATTTATGTTTGTGGTCCAAATGAGCTCAAAATATGAATATTAGGATCTTTCGATGATGCATGGGTGGATCTAATGAGGATTTTTCAAGATTTTCACTAATGTTTGCCTTGATTTATGTATGAAAGCACTTATGACACTTAATGTATGCAGGATTCAAGGAACCTACTGTAGGTCTATCAGGGAGGCCCATTGAGAAAGTTGAACAAGGAAAAGTACATAGCTCCTATCACCAGTCATTTATGGTCACCTCTTCCCCTAGTACCCATCAACAGAGTTGGTATTAGAAGTAGGCCTATGTCAAGGGACTTAGTGACAAAACTACAAAGGATGACCTTCAAAGGAATAAGAAGAAGCTATTTTATTTTCCACCCAATGATGATGATGGTCACGAGTTGTCCATCCAGATTAGGAGCAGTATATCTACTTCTCAAAAACACCAATCTGTAAAAGGGATGCACTTAATTGGTTGAAGGATACTATAGATGCACCAACAAGAAGGCAACTTTTGAATAGTTTCAGCAACAAGAAAAGGGAAATCAGCTAGAAGACAAAATTGCTACAGTGGTTGACCACTAAAAGACAAAATAGGGAAAAGACAAAAGCTATATTTTAAATTGTTGAATATTGTGGGATAGGTGAAACCCTAGTGTAAATCAAATCTGAGCCACACAATGCAAATTAATCATAGCCATTCATTTGGGATTTGGAAAACTATAAATAGGGGTTTTCCCCTCATTTGTAAATGGTTGGAGAATTGGTATAAAGGAATTATGTAACAATAGAGAGTAACATTGCACGATCTATGGGTGTTTCTTTTGAGTTTGTTCATTATACATGCATGGTTCTACTTCCAAGTTAGTTTTAGGTGTTATTTTTTTTTGAGTGGATGTGATAATGGAAATTGTTGTTATGGTATTTGATGAACTTTTAGCTATGGGTGTTTCTTTTGAGTTTGTTCATTATGCATGCATGGTTCTACTTCCAAGTTAGTTTTAGGTGTTATTTTTTTTTGAGTGGATGTGATAATGGAAATTGTTGTTATGGTATTTGATGAACTTTTAGCCCATACTTTTAGCACTTACTGCTGAAAAACTACTGTGTAAAGTTAGCTTGGGCTTCTTTATTCCATTGTTGCAACCTAGTTCAATTGCATGTTCATGATGTGCACGTACAATCTAAAAATCTGCAGACCTTAGGAGATTGCACTGATTTTGTGTAGTTGTAGGTTCTCTTGGTCAAGAAAAATCAAGTTTAGGAAGCTTGTTTATTGTAGCAGTCTCCATTGTTCCTGTTCATTCATAGCTTAGGATTAGAACAACTTTCTTTACCCTTTCCCTTTTTCTATTTCTTTTAACTCTTTATTAGAGTAGGATCTCAAGCATCACCATGAAGCTAAATCAGATGAATTTGGTGAGTTTCAATTTTCTATTTTGAGTGGGTATCCACTGTTCATTCACTCCCAACACTTTGAAACTACATTTGCAGACCCAACTTCATACACTTTGTAACCCATCCATAAGTTTTCCTTATGATTCTAGCAAATCACATGAATCAACTGAGGTATTCCAAGCACTGTCAAGACCTGATTGTAGATACCTTGGGATAGTGTTCTGCAATTTGATTGTGGAATATTGTCTTTCAAGAGAGGTGTTGCACCTATGCATTACTTGTGTTGAGAAGTGCATAAAAAACACATCAACAAAGCTCACTGCCTTCAAGAACCTTAACATTAAAATTCACACTACTTTACTCAAAATCACATCACACACATTGCTCGCATCTATCTTGCATATATCTTGATTCACCTTCTTTCATCTCTTTCACTCTTATCAACACCACACATATTTATATCAACCTCAACCTCAAAAATCTTCTTGAATGTTGACAACTTTCTCTTAAACATACAAATTCAAAATAGGTCGACAACAAAACATTCTTGCAGTGGATAGAAATGAAGGAAATCTACAAAAATATAATTAGGAACCAAATATATCCTAACTCACCTCAACACGCTTCTATAAGCCTATCAAATACTGCTAACAAAAGGTCAACCAAGGGTATGTGCAGGATCATCATGGTAAAAATAGGCACTTAAGTGGAATTTTTTTTAGAAAAATCAAAGTTAGACAACTTGATGTAAAAATTTGAATAAGTTATCTATATAATTTCAAAAATATGTAAGAATAGAATTTGTAGCAAATTGAATATAGTTTCTAAACTACTAGGTTTTTTAAAAAAAATAAAAATCTATTTGGTGAAAATTTGAAATTTCAATGCAATAGTACTTAAATTTTAGGGAAAAAATAAGAAGTGTGTCTATCTGACCACCCTAACCACAATAAAATGATAATATTTTCTATAATATTTTAGATATAAGTAGAGGACTCATGTTTCGATGTGATGCATATTTTTTTATAAATTTTTTCCAAGTAAATAAAACATTATAATTTTTTATTACAACTTTTAAAAGATATAAAAACTTGTATGTCTGACCACCTTAACTTGGTCAAAAATTCATAAAATTCAATTCTTTTTTTTAATCCTATAGTATGTGAAGCATAGAATGTGATGCATGTTTCATATTCAAAAAAGGTGATATAGTTTGAAAGTTATAGGATTTTTTCAATTAGCCTATCAATCAAGACTATAGTCATAATTCAAATTGAAAATGAATAGTAATTATTTATTAAATTCAAAATAAAGAATAATTTATATTGGTGGAATGTTAAGAATCTCCTTTAAAATCCCTTTTCATTTCATCAATTTTGGGAAACAAAAAAGTCATCAGCCACACAGGCCATAATATCACTTACATATGGCCACTTTTTGGCCCATCATGATCCTACACATACCCCCAATACCCATGTTAAACACCATAACCATTAAGTGCACACTTAAGTCAATCGGAAACTTTCAGACAATAGAATTCACTTGAATGTGATCTAGAATAATTCATGAACTTCTTAAGATTCAACTCAAAACAAGTGGTAGACCTTATTCACAAATTGATGAATGAAGCTCACTTTGTACTACACCAAATCAAGTAAGAACATGAATACAAAAATATACAAGCATTGTAAGAAACTTCCTAAATTTGCATGACCTAAAGCTAAAGAGCAGTGAAATGCAGATCAAATACATTTCTCCAAGGACATAGAAAACATCACTGAACAACTAGTTCACATACTAGTGAAAATATATCACACTATAAAACAATCAAGAAATGAAAATTATGAACATATAGTATCCTCTAACAACAATGAACAACATATTAGATTTGCATAGGTACAGGATCAATGCAGAAGAAACACAACACAATATTGGAGCACACACTGACCACTTGCACAACACAGTTTTCTCTATTTATCAAATCTCCTAAGAATAACTTTGAAACCAAGTACTAGAGACATCATCTCAACTCATTTCATCATTCCAACTCATCCTCAAATAATACAATAGAAAGATCCATGTACTCATAACACTTCCACAATATCTCAACTATGCATGCACAACTTGCATTAACCTATTTTCCTCTTTTTCAAAATTTTTTCAATATCCTCAACATCTTCATCATGCAACAACTTTCTTAACACATAGCTGACATCAATGACAACACCAGCCAATAGAATTCCTGTTGAAATCAATGACAATACCTTCATACTTGCAACAATCTACCCTTGTATCATTAATGGCAACACAGGATGTGAAAAACCATCAAAGATAAGACATACACCCTCAACTGTCTCTTTGTTTGATGATAATGATTAAACAATATACACCACTTTCTCCAATTTTTCAAATGATTCTTTCTCCCCCCTTGAATTCAATGGAAAAGGATAAAATTTTCCATTACTATCCCCCTTTGAAAATGAACCAAGAAACTTTCTTTGAATACCCCCCCTTTGGAGTACATCCAATCAAATCAACAACTCAATGACAACACATGACACTACCTACTCGCCTTGAGAGGTATCCACCAACATCATTCTCGACAAGAGATAGATCCATAGATCCACTTGATTGATGCATCTTCACATGCATCTAGTTCAAAGAATGAGGTTGAATAACCCCCAACATCTCTCAAAGGTACTCAAAACTATCCTTAGGAAGAGCCTTAAAGTAAATATGTTTGCAATATGATCCTTTGTAGGAACATACTCAAGCTTCACTTCTTTCTCCATAACCTTTTGTCTCAAAAAGTGATATGTAATTGATATGTGCTTTATCCTTGAATGCATTAGTGGATTATTTGAAATGTTAATTGCACTTGTATTATCAAAAAAGATATATATAGGCTCATCATACACAACTCTGATATCCTTCAAAGTTTTTGTCATCCATAATACCTATGTATAGTAGGATGTTGCAATTTACTCAGCATTTGCAATAGATAAAGAAACTAAATCATGCTTCTTACTCAACCATGACACCAATATACATCTAAGAAATAGTGCACCACCACTTGTGCTTTTCCTATCATCAACACAACCTATTGGACTTGTCGTTGCACCAAAAGATTGAAATGCTAATGCCCGATACAAGCTTCGGTTAAGAACCACTGGAGGTGGTTAGACCATGTCACTAACCTAAGTTCTAGTGCTACAAGGAAGACCAAGGGTCACACCTTGCAACAATCGCCCCCAACACAAGTTTGGGGTTTGAACTTGTGACCAGCTTTGATACCAATTGTTGGACTTGTCGTTGCACCAAAAGATCAACCTATCAATGCTCAATACAAGCTTTGGTTAAGAACCATAGAAATCAATTATACCATGTCACAAACCCAAGCACTAGTTCTGCAAGGAAGACCAAGGGTCACACCTTGGAACACAACCAACCCAATATACATCTACATAAGCACTTAATGTGAAATCGGTATCCTTAGGACATCGCAAAACATAATCCAGCACGCCTCTTAGATATTAGAATACCCTCTTTACTATTGCAACATGTGTTTCTTTAGGATCTTCTTGAAATCTAGCCACAAGAAAAAGTACATGCATGATATCCAATCTAGTAGCAGTTAGATATAACAATCCTCCAATCATATATCTACACTTTCTCTTATCAGCCTTGGGTTTGTCATCATCTTTGCTCAATTTACAACTAGTCACCATAGGAGTGTATACCAATTTGGATTCATCCATACCAAACTTCTTCAAAATCTCTTTTACATACTTATACTATGAAACAAAAATTCCTTTCTGTATTTGATTGATTTGTAGCCTAGGGAATAAGTTCATCTCCCCAAACATTAACATTTCATACTCTTTCTTCATCTCTTTAGAAAATTTCTTACACAGATTCATTTCCTCCAAAGATAATATCATCCACATACACTACTACTATCAAGATTTTTTATTCCTCACTTTTGAAATAAAGATTACTATTTGTGGTGCCTTTATTGAATCCTTGTAGTATCAAGTACCTATCCAATCTTGCATACCAAGCTCTGGGAGTTTGCTTCAATCCATATAGCACCTTCTTCAATTTACATACCATATTGGTTGATCTAACAATTGAAATCCTTCTAGTTGTTCCATGTAAACTTCTTCTAATTCACCATTCAAAAAAACAAACTTCACATCCATCTGATAAAATTTCAAGTCTTTATGTGTTGAAAATTCTAAAAATGTTTTAATAGCTTCCATCCTAGCCATAACAGAAAAAGTCTTCTCAAATTCTAGATACCTTCCAAGTTTGTGAGTAACCCTTACACACAAGTCTTTCCCTATTTCTTTAGATACTTTTCCATTCTCATTCATCTTTTTTTTGAATACCCACTTAGTTTGAATTATGTTTTTGTTTGTCAGTCTAGGAACCAATTCCCAAGTCATATTTTTCTCAATGTACATATGTTCTTCTTCCATTTCCTTCATCCAATGTTCATCCTTCCATGCTTCACTCACTTTTTTAGGTTCAACTTTAGAAAGTAAACATAGATTTACCTCAACTTTAGTGTCTTTGTTTCTTTTCAATACACATTCCATCTTATCTCCAATTATGTAATCTTTGAAATGATTCTTTTACATATATTTATGGGTTTTAGGGGTCTTCTCTAGAGCTTCTTCCTCTCCATTATGCACTTCTTGTTCATTATATGGGCAAGTGCATGAAGTTGGGTATCAATTTTGTGGCCGCTTTTGAATAAAACTTTTAAAACTCATTGCGTGAGTGCATTATAACATGAGTGCGTTATAATGCACTCACATTATTTCATGTTAAAAAAAAAGAAAAAAGTGAAAGAATTTTCCTTGGAATACCAACCCAAAGGCTTGGAGGGCATTCCCAATGAGGTTAGAGACGTGTTTTTGCAAATTCTACAGTTTTTCACATGATTGTCAGGTTCGTGCTCACCATCAAGATTGCATCTAGTTCAATATCGATAAAATTGAACACATGGGTAATGTTAGGTTCTTTCTTAGCTATCCAACGATGTAATTTTTTTCACTTTCTGAAAATGTTAAAGCTTTTCATCAATAATTTATTTTCTTTGTATGTCTCTTTTTTTCAAAAAAGCAGTGTTTGGTGTTTTTTTTGTTATAAATTAACCATTAATCAAAATTTCAAATAAATCATACTTTTAGAAACTAGACTCCATTCTACAAATTTAAAAAGAAAAAAAGAAAAAAAATCAATTGTTGTCCAAAATTTGTAGGGGGATCATGACCAAAATTTTGGTTTTCAGGAAGTGCCCACTTAGAAAATTAGTAAAAAATCAAATATTCATTAAAAAATTATCAGAAAAATTGTGCATCAACTAGATACTATTAGCTAACTTTTGACCATAGCAATTTTAAAAATACTACAAAAAAGTTCACCGTGCTAGGGTCGTACAAGAGTTGCTATGTTATGTTTTTTCGGACAAAAATAGCACCAATTTATATATGTCCCTCTTTTGAACCCCTTAATCTCAACCATTTTCAAAATAAATTAGTTGTTTAGAAAGTAGACTTAGAGCACTTTGATCCTTGTTTTTGTTCCATCTCAAAATTTTGAGTGTAACTATCCTCAATTTTACGTCCAAGGTCAGTATTTCCTGATTTTAGAAAAAAAGTGGCCACTTAAGCCCCCTTTTTGGGAACCATCTTGGTGCACTTACCCATCTATTTCTTCCTCAAATTCTCTACAATTAGGTTCATTAGACATGTATTCATCTACTCCAATTGAATTCTGCAAGTTTTCATCAACTTTAACATTTTCACTTTCAACTATCTTTCTTAGCCTTTTGTTGTAACATATTTAAGCTTTTCTTATAATAAAATTTCTAAGATACCTTCATTAGATCTTGCATCAAACTTTCCTAATTTTTCGTCTTCTCTTTTGATATAACATTTGCTACCAAACACTCTAAAGTACTTCACAATAGTAATCCTTCCATACCATAGCTCATAGGGAGTCTTTGGGTTGTTAGCTTTAGCTTGAAATATGTTAAGTATGAAAACATTAGTATGAATAGCTTCTCTCTAGTATAATTTTGTTATATTTTCCTCTTTCATCATAGTCCATGCAGCTTCTTGAATAGTCCAATTTTTCCTTTCAACAACTCCATTCTACTAAGGAGTTCTAGGGGTAGACAAATGCCTTTATTCCATGAACTTCACAAAACATGTTAAACTCATTGGAGGTAAATTCACCACCTCTATCAGAACTCAAACATTTTATTTTCAAATCCATTTTATTATCAACCATAGATTTAAATGCCTTAAATTTACCTAATTCATCATATTTTTTTCTAACAAACATAACCCAAGTCATTCTAGAGTAGTCATCAATCAAAATCATAAAGTAGCTATCATCTTTTAGACTTCTCACCCTTGTAAGACATTTGTATGCACTAATTCTAGTGGTTCAATAGAACATTGTTCCTTTCCCTTGAACCTACTCGTTGTTTGTTTTCCAAATTGACAATTATCACAAGCAACATTGATAAGCTTTATGATTCTTGGTAGATCACTCACTGCATGAACTGAACTAATTCTCGCCAAACTATCAAAATTCATGCAACACATCCTAGAATTCCATAACCAACTATCACTAATTTAAGACATAAAGTAATGTCCATCAACACCCTTAAGCCAATAAATGTTTCTATTTCTACTCTTACCAAGAGAAATTAAAGTTGCAGACCCTTTTCTAATCTCACATGTTTCATCCTTAAACACAAGATTATACTCTTTGCTACACATTTTTCCAACACTCAAAGGGTTATTCGTTAAACCCTTAACATAGTAAATATTATCATTGTTATGCTTGTTGGCATATGGATCTGAGCAATCATTTTTGGCTACTTGTGTTGTCATTGATGGAAACTTAAGTTAGCAGTATGGTCCACAATGTTTGTATTTCTCCCACTAGAAAGGAAAGTAAGATTCTATGTTCTACCGGTAGAAAGTGTGAAGAATAGGAAATTCGGTTGACAGTCAACCAAATCACTTCACCAGATTACTATCTTATTGTGTGGATCTCCTAGGAATCTTTCCTGACTTGTATACTCTCCTACTGATGATTTTTTTAGTGTTTCATGGATTGGTGTTTGAGTTAAGAGGTTCGGTAGTATGATTCATGATTTATTCCATCATTGAGGCCGATATGCTTGACATGGTGTGTTGTAGATGTATGTGAAGAATATAATTTTCTATTTCCTATGTTTGGTACCTTGGTTTTGGGTCCCTACTATAAGTCTAGCTGACTTATGTAGGTATGCACAAATTATAACATGTAATTTGGGATGAAATAAGCAAAAATATTATATTTTGTTGAAAGGCCTACATTGAATCCTTGATTAGCAGATATATAAGGAAGATTGGTAATTCACTTTGTGTGAGTATGATGTGAAAATAAAGGTATGTGTGTGTGAAAAATAGTAGAACATTCGATATTAGAAGATCTATTGAGTGAATTTTAGTTGTGCCATAGAAGAGTTTTCAGGAGGAGAGAAGAGCAGAGTAGAATAGAGTTGAGCAGATGTGTGAATTGGATAGAAGGTCCAAAGTCTGATTACGTGCTTCAATGGAACTGAATCTAGGCATTTGTAGATATTGTACTCTTAGTTCAAAATCTTGTTATAATTTCAATTATACTTGTAAGGCAGTGAGTCTTCTCTTTTGAGTAGCGAGCTCTAGGTAGTGAGCTTGAATGCAAGTGCATTCCCATTTTTATCATACTTTTAATAGAGTATACTTTTTGGACTAATCTCCACCATGTTTTTTCCCCTAATAGGGTTTCCACGTAAAAATATTTGGTGTTATGGTGTTCATTAATGTGATTGCATGCTTTCATTTGTTTATGTGTTGTGAATGCAATTAAAGGATTAATTATTGTTGTTGTTAGTTTTAGATCTATTTGAAAATCAAGTTCAGTTGAACACTGATTCACCCCCCCTCTCAGTGTTCCTAGTTTCCAACAATTGGTATTAGAGTAGGCTCCTCTGAAGAAGTCTAATAGCTTGAGGTGGGTCCTGAAATACAATAGACGCTAGTGGTCTTCAACAACAACTTATGGTAGCACTTGATGATCTTGATCAATCCAAAGTAGAGGTCATGGAGCTAAAAGAAAATCTTACAGATGCTGAAAAATTCATTTCATCACTAAAGGACAAGATTAATGGTTCAAGAGAAAAGAGGAAGTAATTGTGTGACCAGTTGAAGCAAAAGGAAAGCAAAGGTCTTGATGATTTCCATCTGAACCAAACCCTTAGAGAGATAACAAGAGGATGTGAAAAGCTTGCCAAGGGAAATACAACTCTTAAGCTTGAAATGGAATTTGTGGTGATGAAGTTTACTAGAGAGATTGAAGAAAGAAAGAAGAATAAAGAAAATTTGGCCCGATCCCTAAAAGAAAAATCTGAAGAATGCAACATAATCAATAATAGATTCACGGGTATGTGCAGGATCATGGTGGGCCAAAAAGTGGTGATATGATGGGTATGTGGATAACAACATTTTTTTACACAAAATTAATGAAATGAAAAGGGTTTTTAAAGGACATTATGATCTTTCCACCAATATAAATCATGATTTAATTTGAATTCAATAAATTATTATTATTTATTTTCTATTTGAATTGCGACTAAAGTCCTAATTGATAGGCTAATTGAAAAACACCTATAGCTTTTAAATGGTATCACATTTTTTGAATCTGAAACATGTGTCACATTCTATGTTTTGCATACTATAGGATTAAAAAAAGAAAAATTGAATTTCATGAATTTTTGACCAAGTTAAGGTGGTCAGACATACGAGTTTTTATATTTTTTAAAAGTTGTAATAAAAAAATTATAATTAATTATTTACTTGGAAAAAAATTATAAAAAAATATGCATCACATCCAGAAATGAGTCCTCTACTTATATCTAAAATATTATAAAAAAGTATTATCATTTTATTGTGGTTAGGGTGGTCAAATAGACACCTACTTCTTATTTTTTCCCTAAAATTTAACTACTACTACATTGAAATTTCAAATTTTCACCAAATAGATTTTTTTTGTTAAAAATAAGCCTAGTAGTTTAGAAACTACATTCAGTTTGCTATAGATTCTATTCTTACATATTTTTGAAATAATATAGATAATTTATTCAAATTTTTACGTCAAGTTGCTTAACTCTGATTTTTCTAAATTTTTCGCCACTTAAGGGCCTATTTTTTCCATAATCCTGCACATACCCTCACTCAGATGGAGATTGAACTACAATAGGCTAGAAAGGATAAACATGAACTTGAGAGACAAATAGTTATTCTTGGAAATGAACTCACTGCTGGAAATGAATTCAAGGAGAAGTTTAGGATGAGTTCTGTTAAGCTTGATGAGATAACCAAAAGTCAAAAGGATAGAAATGATAAGCAAGGTCTCGGTTATGAGAATTGTGAAAGCTCTAGATCTACATAGGAGAACTCTAAAAAGAAGAACAAAGGTAGAAGGCATCTGTTAAGGCAACCTAATGCTCAAAAATTTAATGGGTATTGCTTTGCTTGTAATAAATTTGGACATATGGATTCTCAGTGTAGAAGGAAGATAAAACTTGGTGCTCCATAATTTTCTGGTTAATGTTTTAAATGCAAGAAGTTTGGTCATAAGGCATTAGAATGTAGAAATATGTTTGTTAGTGCAAATAACATTAAATTTTATACATGTGGAAGATTTGGACATGTTGCTAATCAATGCAGGTCGGGAGGAAGTTTGTGGAATGGATGGTATAGACAAAAGAATCTAGTATGCTATAATTGTAACAAATTTGGGCACACTGCGAGATTCTGCCGAAATAGTCATAAATCAAAGAGGTCTGGTTTATCAAGGAAGAAATATACAGAAAGACAAGGGAAAAGAAAAAGTATCTATGAAAGAGATAATAGATTAGATGAGGAAAATGTGGGTGAAGAAAAGTGAATGTGACAAAGTTGTACTGAAATCTCCCTCTGGTAAATCTTCTAGTAATTAATTTTAGGCCAGTGGCCTAGGGGGAGTTTCTCATGAAAATATTTTCCCCCCCTTGTGTATAGTTGGCACCAAATCTTAGGATGTCATCAGATGTTGTGTTACTCATTGATAAAAGTGTTAGCAATCATTTTTTGAGAAGAATGAAGTAGTGTGGGTCTACTGTCAAATTCTTCTCTTGTTGTCTAAGGCTTGCAGTGTAACCGGAACCCCTAGGGTAATGCATTTAATATGGTAAAAAGTTAAGTATGCAAAGTTATAAAAGGGAACTTGGAACCATAATTCATCATTATGCATTGAAGATAACAGTTGGAGAGCTTCTTAAGCATAATTTCAAGGTGCAAAAGGTCAATTCAGCAACAAAATCTTCAAGTATTTATGTTATTTATTGATTCAATATCTCTTTGGTGATCAATAGAACCCTGTTCGGTTAAAAAATGAAACAAGTACAAGGATGTATAACTCTGGATGAGTATATTAGTCAGAAGGTTAGGATTGAAAGAAATATGTTGTCTCCTATTCATTTGAGGTGGCTTGGGGCATCGAAGCATAAACATTTGGATATATGGAACGAATTTCATCATTTCGTCAATGCGGATGTAATTCAATTTTTCCTAAAAAAATTGGATGGTGATATTCTCACCTTGGAAAAACCCTATCAAATTTTTGATGATGTGATCAGGAATCTAATCGGGATGTGCAATGTTGGTAACATTCCGAAGAAGAAGTCAATTCGTAATGTTGAGGTTGAATCCCTAACCGAAATAAGGGGAGATCAAGGGGCTCTGATAATTGCATCGATTGAAGATCCTTTAACAAGGTATGTGGCATATGGAATCTCATGCAATATCTACTTCATAAACTGATAAGGATCAACCTCATTAGGTGTTGTATATATCTCTCATAAAATGATAATTGAAAATGAAGATTTTGACCTATGTAGTTTGATGAAGGATCAACTCATGGAGAATGTTCAATTAAAAAAGGACATAGGCTATCCCATCAGATTTGAAAATCTTGCAATATGCATTATGATGTATTTTCTAAATTGCATGCCTCTAAATGGAAATGTTATGTGGAAGAAAGATATTTCGGTCTGTAAGAAAATCTATTATCATTACAACTCTTTTGAAAATGGTGAGCAAGTGTATGAAAAATTATTTATGAAGGTATTAGAGAATTTTGGTGCTAGTGCTATCCCTCTTCTGGTGAAAACAATTGAAGTTGGATCCTCCTCCAGAAAGGCAGAGAAAAAGTAGAAGAGAGGAAGAGATTTGGCTGGTGTCACTCCTTCGGCACCCAAGTCTACAAAAAATGAAGAAAAAGGGCAAGGTCAGTTGGTTGTGGATGTAGAGGATGAAGATTCTAAGGAATATATTCCCAAAGATTAGCCAAAACCTAGTTAACCTAAGATAATAGTGGTAGAAGACAGTGATGAAGAATGTGCTCTATTCAAATCAAATATATTGCAAATTATTCAGGATGAAGATAGTATGCAAAAGATAACTGATATATGGTTGAATAGACCATCCTATGAGTAGGATTTTATTGAGAATACTCTAGCAAGATACTTTGTTGGTAACAATATTAAGTTGGAAAGTCTGTAGAATGCTATCCTAAAAGAATTGATTGAATGTGTCAAGGATGTTATGGAATCTATGCATCTTGATAAGAAAGAGGAAGAAATAATTTCCCATTTAAAGATGTAGTTTAGGCTATCTCTAGCTAAAATGAAGAAGAAAATGAATGTGTTGAGGCTATGCATTGATTCATCCAATAAAGTCTTTAATTATTGTGTAAGGTGGCCTCATGTTACTGGGAAGTACAAGGAAAAATTAGAAATGATCAAACAAGAATACAATATTTCCTTAGACAAGGATGGAGAATTGAAGAAGGTTCATGCTCTGTGCTCTGTAGGTTGAGCATGCAAAATTTATTTTTTCTAGGAATAATATTATTGATGCCTTCTGGAAAGTGAAGGACCTGACTAAAGGGAGATTAGAGAAAATGATTGAAGTTCTCAAGATAGGAGAAAAGATGGAAGAAGAAATCACTATTCCTGAGTCTCTTCTTCAGATTATTAATAGAACATCAGAGAATAACAACCTAATTATAGCTTTTGGGATATGGTGAACTCTTGGAAGAAATTCCTTCCAAAAATTAAAGCTAAGTATAAGATAATCTTTTGATTTTTGCAGCAATTTTCAAAATTTTGTTTCCCACTCTCTATTTTGCTAAGGGGAGAGGACAAGAAGAGTAGTATAGTTATAAGGAAAGAGGATGTAGTAAAATATTTTTCATTGATGTCAAAGGGGGAGAGAATGGAGAGAAAAAATCCCTGATATCCATAGGGGGAGCAACAATTTTGATTTTGATAATTTTTTGGTTTCGACACAATCAAAATTTTCACTAAGTGTTGTCATCAATTCCAAAGGGGGAGATTGTTGGAATATGGTTCCGAGTGATCATTTTTGGCTACTTGTGTTGTTATTGATGGCAAATAAAGTTAGCAGTATGGTCCAAAATGTTAGTATTCCTCCCACCGGCAAGGAAAGTAAAATTTTGTGTTCTACTGACAAAAAGTGTGAAGAATAGGACATCTGATTGACAGTTAAATAGATCACTTCACCAGATCATTATATTTTTGTGTGAATCTCCTAGGAAGCTTTCCTAACTCATATACTATCAAGTACTAATGAGTTTTATAGTGTTGCATGGATTATTTTTTGAGTTAAGAGGTTCGGTAGTATGATTCATGATTTATTCCATCATGGAGATCGACATGCTTGACATGGTGTATCACAGATGTATGTGAAGAATATAATCTGCTATTTCCTATGTTTTGTACCTATGTTTGGTACCTTGGTTTTGGCTTGGGCTACTATAATTCTAGTCGGCTTATGTAGGTACGCACAAATTATAACTTGTAATTTGGGCCGACATATGCAAAAATATTATATTCTGTTGAAAGGTTGACATACACTGAATCCCTGATTAGCAGATATATAAGGAAGATCAGTAATTCACTTTGTATGAGTATGATGTGAAAAGAAAGGTATGTGTGTGCGAAAAAGAGAAGAAAATTTGATACTAATCTCCACTATGGTTTTTCCCCTAATAGGGTTTCACGTAAAAATATTTGGTGTTATGGTGTTCATTAATTTGATTGCATGCTTTCATCTGTTTATGTACTATGAATGCAATTAAAGGATTAATTATTGTTGTTGTTAGTTTTAGATCCGATTTGAAAATCAAGTTTAGTTGAACATTGATTTACTCCCCCTCTTAGTGTTCCTAGTGTCCAACAATACTTTCCATCAAAACTGATTGAAGCTATTCCACAAATCTTAGCTCCTGAATGATCTCCAAATCTAACTAATCCTTCATCATACTTTTCAAGTTTAAAAAACTTACTTTTGTCTCTGGTCATGTGATTAGAGCAACCACTTTCAACAACCCAATAATTCTTATCTTCTTTAGCATGAAAATCACATACCAAAGTACATTCAACCTTATCCTTCATCTCAAAAACATTTTCCTTCACACAACATTCAAGATTAGTAGAACCATATTCTTCTTTTATAGACAAAAACAAGCATTCATCATCATCAAAATCTCAATAATCAGATTCATCATCAGAAATACTAGCATCTTTTCTCACATAGTAAGCTTTTTTAATCATTTTTACTTTATTTTCCTTATTCTTATTGTTTATAGCTCTTTTTTGACATCTTGAAGCATAATGACCTATTTCACCATAGCTAAAACATTTAAAAGGTAATTTACCTTTGTACTTACCGGTGCCCTTCTTCATTCTTCTTACAAAGTTAGCTTCCACATCATCAAGATCTTCCTTATCTAAACCTTCAACCTTTTCTAATTTCCTATCTTTGAAAGTAGTCTCTACTTTTGTACCATACTTCAAACTAAGTTTTCTCTTTTTAAATGCAATCTGTGTACCAATCAATTGATCTTTGGAATAATTTCCAAAATATGTAGCTCCATCAATAGCAAATACCTTTTCACTGTAACAATCAGGTAGAGATCTTATAACTTTCTTTAATACTTTAGATTATTTAACTTATGTGCCAAGGCCTCTCATAGAACTTACCAGCTCATCAACTCTTTGAATGTAGCCTTTAATTGTTTCATCCTTAAATATCTACATCATTTCAAACTATGCCTTCAAGCTTTGCAACTTTTCTTGTTTGATCTTTGGATATCCTTCATAAATTCTTTCTAGATTATCCCAAACCTCTTTAGTAGTCTTCAAATTGATGATTTCAACTAATTCAATATCTGAAAGACTATTCAAAATAATAAATCTTGCCTTTGCATTGATCTCATGTGCCTTATTTTTTGCATTTGTACTTTAACCATTTGTAGGTGGAGTATATGTAGTCTAATAATCCTTTTCAATCTCATATCCTTGAGCTAACAAATATCCTTCCATATTTCTCTTCTAGAATGCATAATATGTGCCATTTAATTTATGATAATCCAAAGTAGCCTTGTTTTCCATCTCAAACCTACCTCAAGAAATTAAGCTCATTTTCCAGGGAACCTTGGCTGATACCAATTATTGAATGAAAAATAAAACTATAAGGGAGGGTGAATCAGTTTTAGCAAATTAAACCTTTGAAACCCTCAATAGTAATTAGAGCCACATGCATTCATTAAACCCTTATTCTGTTAATGTGATTGAACATGAAATGCAGATAAAAAACATTGAAATCAGAAAATCATACACAAGAGAACACTAGATTTACTTGGAATAACCAATGAGGGAAAAACCATGGTGAGGATTAGCTCACAATATAAGTAATAGCAAAACCCATATAAAGGGGTTCACTTCCAGAATAGGACACACTATCCAAAAGGCTCACAACCAGGCTTACTGCCACACAAAGAAATACAAGAAGATAGAATAAGATTGTTACATAGAGAATACTTCTCAATTCAATGGGGAATCCACTACAATTGTTCGCACACTTCTTTAGTATTGCATGAGAGATTTCAGATGCCTTCAAGCTCATTACCTTCAAGAACCCTAAAACTAAAATTTTCACTACTCTGCTCAAATTCACATCACAAATATCACTTCTACCAATCTCACATCTATCTTGATTCACTTTCTTTTATCTTGACTCTCAAGAACACCACACTTACTTATATCAACCTCAACCCCAAAAACCTTCTTTGATATCAGTAACTAGCTATTATACATACAAATTTAAAAAAGGTTAGCACCAAAACATTCTCGCAGTGGATGGAAATGAAGGAAACCTACAAAAATCCTTAATTAGGACCCAAATAGATCCCAACACACCTCACCATGCTTATACAAGCCTTTCAAGTAGTGCTAACACAAGGTCATCCAATACCCATGTTAAATACCATAATCATTAAGTACATGCTTCTTTAAGTCAATATAAAACTTCTAGACAATAGAATTCACTTGAACATGCTCTAGAATAATTCTTGAACTACTTGAGATTCATCAAATACCTCATCCATGCATGCACCATAAAAATAATTCAACTTAGAACAATTGGTAGACCTTATTTGCAAAATAAGAAATAAATCTTGCTTTGTGCTGCACCAAATCAAGTAAAAAATTGAATACAAAGAGATACAACCATTGTAAGAAACTTCCCAAATCCACATGACCTAATGCAATAATAGAGAAAATAGAGAAAATACATTTCTCTCGGGCCATAGAAAACATCATTGAACAACTGGTTCACATACTAATTAAAATATCTCGCATTGTACACCAATCAAGAAACTCAAATTATGAACATAGTAACCTGTAACAACAACGAAAAACATATTAGATCTGCACAGGTATAGGATCAATGTAGAAGAAACGTGGAGCACAATACTAGAGCACACACTGACCACTTGACAACATAGTTTTCTCTATTTATCAAATCTCCTAAAAAGAACTTGGAAACCAAGTACTAGAGACATCATCTCAGCTCATTTCATCATTCCAACTTATCCTCAAATACTGCAATAGAAAGATAGCTTCATGTACTCACAACACTTCCTCAATATATCAAATATACATGCACAACCTGCATCAACCTTTTTTCCTCTTTTCTGCAATTTTCTCAATATCCTTGACATCTTTATCATGCAACAACTTCATTAACACACAACTGACATTAATGACAGCAACAGTTACTAGACTTCCTATTGACATCAGTGACAACACCTTCATACTTGCAACAAAATTCAATCTTAAGATCATTCAGTTTGCAACATCTTTTAGCATTGAAGAAATACAAGAGTTCACTATATTCTTTTTAGAAAGACAAGTTAATTTTATGTGGTCATATACTGATATGCCTTTGTTGGACCCCAAACTTTTTCTACATCATCTACCATCGATTCCAAATGCTATACCAGTCAAGAAGAAATTAAGAAAAATGCACCCGTAGATTGCATTCCTAGTAAAGGTTGAGTTGAAGAGGCTTCTAGATGTTGGTTTCATTCATTCCATAGACTATGTAGAATGCATGTAGAATCTTGTTCCTATCACAAAACCAACTGGTGGTATCACAATGTGCACATATTTTAGATATTTAAACAAGGCTTGTCCTCAAGATGATTTCTTGTTGCCTAATATTGACATCATAGTAGACCTCAAAGTAGGATATAAGATGTTATCAATTATGGATGGATTTTCAAGATACAATAAGATAAGATTTAGCCTTAAAGATTAATGCAAAAAAACTTTCACCTACGCTTGGGTTATCTTTTGTTGGAACATTATGCTTTTTGGTCTCAAGAATGCTCGAGCAACATATCATAGAGCTATGACAACCATTTTTCATGGCTTTATGCTTATACTTATGGAAGACTATGTTGATGACTTATTAACAAAATCCTTAACAAGAGATGGTCATCTAGTAGTGTTAGACAAGATTTTCAGAAGGCTAGAAGAATATATGGTTAGGCTAAATCCAAAGAAGTGTGTATTTGGGGTCTAATCAGGAAGACTCCTAGGATATATAGTCTCTCGTAGAGGAATTGAGGTTGATCTTGAAAAGGTAAAATAACTCATAAATATGCTCCCACCTACCAACATAAGTCAATTGAGAACTCTACAAGGAATATTACAATCAATCTAAAGGTTCATTTCCCAACTAGCAAATAAGATTCACCCATTTCAACATTTATTACACAAATGAGTTCTCTTCATATGGACTAAATATTGTCAAGAAGCATTCCAACAAATAATGGATTATCTATTAAATCCGCTAGTTCTCATGTCTCCTATTAATTGGTAGACATTTAATCTTATACATATCAACGACCAAATTAGAACTAGGGGAATTACTAGCATATAATGACAATGATAAAAAAGATAGAGCTATCTACTACATCAGTCATATTCTTGTAGGAAATGAACTTAACTATAGTCCCATTGAACAACCGTGTCTAGTAGTTTTTTTTGTTGCATAGAAGCTGAGACATTATATGTTGAACCATAAAATAAAATTGGTAGCCAAGATTGATCCTTTGAAGTATCTATTAAGAAATGTAACTTTAATAGGTTGGCTAGCAAAGTGGGCCATGATTTTGAGTGAGTATGACATAGAACATGTTAATCATAAGGAAAGAAAAGGACAAGTGATAGTTGATTAACTTGTAGGGTATGTGTAGGATCATGATAGAAAAACAAGCCCTTAGGTGGCAAAAAATTCAAAAAAAATAGAGTTAGGCAACTTGACGTAAAAATTTGAATAATTTATCTCTATTATTTCAAAAATATGTAAGAATAGAATCTGTAGCAAATTGAATGTCATTTCTAAACTACTAGGTTTATTTTTTAAAATCTATTTGGTGAAAATTTGAAATTTCAATGCAGTAGTACTTAAATTTTAGGGAAAAAATAAGAAGTAGGTGTTTGTCTGACTAGCCTAACCACAATAAAATGATAATATTTTTTTATAATACTTTCGATATAAGTATAGGACTCATGTCTGGATGTGATGCATTTTTTTTTTAATTTTTCCAAGTAAATAATTAATTATGAATTTTTTATTACAAATTTTAAAAAATATAAAAAACTCGTATGTCTGACAACCTTAACTTGGTCAAAGCATCATGAAATTCAATTTTTATTTTTTAATCCTATAGTATGAGAAGAATAGAATGTGGTGCATATTTCAAATTCAAAAAATGTGATACTGTTTGAAAGCTACATAGATTTTTTTCAATCAACCTATCAATCAGGACTTTAGTCATAATTCAAATAGAAAATGAATAATAGTTATTTATTAAATTCAAAGTAAAGTATAATATATATTGGTGGAAAGATGATAATATCATTTAAAAACCCTTTTCATTTCATGAATTTTGGGTAAAAAAAAAGTTGTTAGCCACATACCCTACACATATCTATCATATCGCCACTTTTTGGCCCATCATGATCCTGCACATACCCTATAAAGACACCAATTAGAGCAGACAATCCTTTTGTATGTGACTTTCCTATTGATTCCATCTTCACAATAGAAACTCCTACAACATGTAAATTATACTTTGATGGGTCTTATACAAATCATGGTTCAGGGGCTAGAATTCTTTTTAGCACACCTCAAGAGGACTCCCTTCCTAAGTCATATAGAATAGCATTCCCATTCACAAATAATATGGTTGAGTATGATTAATTTTTTATAGGAATCCATATGGAAATCAAATGGAAAAATCAAGGATCTTCAAGTCTATTGTGATTTCCAATTGGTTACTCGTCAAGTGGATGATGACTATGATACAAAAGATGAGAAGATTACCCCCTAAAAGCACATGGTAGATAGTTTTAAGTTATACATCAATGATATTTCTTCTGAGAAAATTTTAAGGATTTTGAGAAAAGTAGCCGATGCAATGGAAACCATTGGATCTCTCTTGGGTATTCCCATTGGATCTCTCCTGGGTATTCCTAATAGTGCCTCATAGTATGAGTTCTTGGTGGAATAGTTGTTGATCCTTGTGTTCGAGGTCCCCAAATCAAAATTCAGATGTGTAATTTTTTTTCTTGAATCTCCTTAGTATAGATACTTCTATAACTACCTACATAAACAAATTATCCCTCTTGAATTGTCCATAAACCAATGTAAAACCTTCATTCGAAAAGCCTCCAAATATGTCATCATCGGCGATATGCTTTTCCATTGTAGCATAGATAGAATCCTCATAATATGTCTTGATTCATATGTAGCACATACAACCTTACAAGAGGTACACAATGGTATATGTGGATCTCACTTTGTTGGTCCTACCCTTACTAAGAAGATTATGGAAATAGGATAATATTGGCCTACCATGGAATGTGATTCTTACTACTTTATGAATAAGTGTCACCAATTTCAGATACATGAAGATCTTGTACACACACATGCTCAGGAGAGTCACCCACTTACATCACCTTGGCCATTTTATCAATGGGGAATTGACCTTATGGGAAAAATTTACCCTACCTATGCTAATGGATATAAGTCTATCCTTGTTGCAACTGAATACTTTACTAAATGGATTAAATTCATTTCGATGACCTACATTATTTGTAAGAAAATATCCAAGTTCATCCTTAATTACATTATATGGCAGTATGATGCTCCTTAATCCATCTTCATGAATAATAGTTGTACCTTTAAGAATGAAGATGTCCATGAATTATGCAAGAAGTTTCATATCCAACATCATTTCAGCACTCCATACTAACCCCAGGGAAATAGTAGAGCGATTGCATCTAACAAGACCATCCTTAAAATCTTAGATAAGACTATCAATGTCATGGATATGACTGGCATGTCCAACTCAATCTTGAATTATGGGCCTATCATAGTAGCATCCACACTCCCACAGGAGCCCCCATATTCCCTCATCATTGGATCTAAATTCATTCTTCCCATTGAGGTCAAGTTACCATCCTTGAGGGTATCCATACAATAGTTTATTGATGAAGAAGAGTATTGTATAGACTATTTGCATGAGCTTTAATTATTAGATGAGAAGATACAAAGTGCCTTAAGCCATTTACAAGCATATCAGAACCGTCTTTGACACAGTTATAATAAGAAAGTGTGAGTCAGATACTTTGACATTGGTGACTTGGTTATGAAAGAGAATCCTAAGAGAATGGATCAAGAAAATCTTGAAAAGTTTAAACCTAATTGGTTGGGTCCCTACATCATCACAGTAGCATATGGGTTTGGTGCTAATCAGTTACATGTATTCTTGAAGGTGATCCATTATCTTAGACCATCAAAAACATGCACCTTCACTAGGATTATACATAACTTCTATAAAATCACATTAAAATTCAAAAAATACAAAAAATCAAAAAAGTCAAAAAGACAAAAAATAAACATCAAAAATACAAAAAAAAGAAAAAAAATATCGTCACCCTGATGAAAACTTGGCAAATAGGCATCATGCTGACAACAAAAAAATAAAAAAAGATAGAAATATTTTTTTTTAAAAATAGTAAAGAGAAATAATTCATCCAATAGTGAAAACCACTTTGGTTGCACTTTGGATAAGTACCATGGTGAAAACATGGCAAATAGGTGTCATGTGTAGTTAGTCTCTGCTCTATCATCTACCATTATTCTATCTAGTTTTTCACCTCCATCCACCCATCCTTCTCTTATCATAATAAATATTTTTTATCTTTCTCATGGTTTGAGAACCATTGACATTTAGCATCCTTCACTTTTCATGACCATCCTTGGCATCAATCAATTCCCTCGCACATAATAAGTTGGTCCTATACTTGACTAGGGGAAATTTCTTGACCTACATCTTTATGGGATCCTACACATGGTACCAACTTTTAAAAAATAAAAATCCAAAAAAACATAAAACATCAAAATCCAAATAAATCATAAAACATCAAAATTCAAAAATATCATAAAACAACAAATCTAAAAAAATCATAAAACATCAAAATCCGAAAAAGTCATTAAACATCAAATTTTTTTAAAAAAATCATAAAACATCAAAATCCAAAAAAATCATAAAACATCAAAATACAAAAAACCATAAAACATTGAAAAATCCCAAAAAATCATAAAACATCAAAATCCAAAAAAAATCATAAAACATCAAAATCTCCAAAAAAAGTCAAAGTCAGAGTTTGTGTCAGTCCAAGTCTAGTCGAACTACATTGTCTCTACATATTGCTATGTAAGAAAGGTCATCTTTTAATGAGCCCACGAGGTACTAGGTCAGTCCTTTAGGGTTTTTTGGGTCAATCTTGGTCTATTGTCATCATATGTCCTATAATAAGTGTCATTTTATACGGTCAACACTTCAGATGCAAAAAACCACATATCTTAATCAAATCATGAATCAATAGGTAACCTATCCAAGTAGTCTTCAATCCAAATTGATCAATTGCCTAATTATCAATACTTTTCAAGCCAATGACCTTATCATTTTTTCTTATTCAAGATGTGTCCCTCCTGAATTTGGGCATTGTCATTTATCAACCTAAGTGTCATTTTCCTTATATATGATATATCTTTCCTAAAACTAGGCATGGTCAATCAGACAATCAATCTGGTCAATCAATCAATTTGGTCAATTAGTTAGTCAATATTATCAATTGGTGAATCCTATGAATTAGTTAAATAATTAATCAATTTTGTCAATCTATCAATCAATTTGGTCACCTGCTCAATTGGTCAATTATACCAATCTATTCAATCAATTCAGTCAAACAATCAATGTTATCAATCAATACATTTGGTTAAACAATCAATCGATTTTTTCTATTAATCAATCTTTTCAATCTTGTCAACCAATCAGTCAAAATTTTCAATCAACTTGTCAATCAACCTCATCAATCCTATCAGCAAATAAATTCTAGCAAACAATCTAAATGTCTATTGACTTTATTGGTCTAGTTGGTCTTATCTTTTTTATTTATCTTTGGACATGTTACTACCTAGCTCAAGGATGTCCCAAGAAGGATTTAGAGGATCAGTGATGGATCATAAACTCTTTTCCTTTTTATTGCTTCTTGTGGTTTTTCTTGACAAAAAAGATTGGGGAAATTTGGTCCTTAGTATGAATCATGACATTCCTTGTTTATTGAGTGTTTATTTTTGCAAAGGGATGACATTACAAACCTTGGTTTATGTCATGCCATGGTGTTTATTGTCCATTTACTATAATTTTATCACCAAATAATGATAAACATGCAAGTTAGCATTTATTAAGGAAGAATACCTATCCCGTTTCATTTGACTAACTCTACACTAAGATCCATCTTCTTCGTATTGGCATCCATCTTCTCTATGCTCCTACCTCTTCTATCCACAATTATCTTGATGAAATTTTATGTGATACAAAAGATATCCTACATATATAGTCATGTTAGAAGCATCATAGGTTTAATAATTAACATGTTAGGTCATCCATTTGCATCAAAAAATACAAAATCATAGATAGCATCATCCTACATACACACATACATGCATCCATACAAGCGTTACATGTAATAATCGCATAATATCATCTTGCATTCATAAACCACTTTAAGCATACATCTAATTGCATACATTTTATTGGATACATATATCACATTTTCATATCAAAAATTAAATCATACATAATCATCACATTTCATATACATCATCCATATCCATATTCAATGTCCATTTTATTACATTGGCATTCATCATATACATATCCATATTGCATTATTTCATAATCATGAAGCATCCATAGCAACATAAAACATACATCAGATGTGTATCCACATAAGCATCATAATCATATATTTAAAACATCCATCATAACAATTTAAATCACATGCATCATCCATACATTATAAAATAGATAATTGTACATGAGCATAAACCATCATAACATATAGGACCATCTCATATTCATATAGATGCATAACATCATAATAGTATAATACATCATATCATAGAAAAATATATAATGAATAATGCAT
This sequence comes from Sequoia sempervirens, assembly GCA_007258455.2. Classification (NCBI taxonomy): domain Eukaryota; kingdom Viridiplantae; phylum Streptophyta; class Pinopsida; order Cupressales; family Cupressaceae; genus Sequoia; species Sequoia sempervirens. The sequence goes on from VDFB02000017.1 coordinate 80,460,158, forward strand.
CAGGTAGTCACCACCAAAATCATGCATCTCACATATACATATCAAAAAATAAGTTCCATAGTACAATGTTAGGATGATCTCAAAAATGGAGCTCATGGGCTTAGTCAAAATAGACATATATATCAGTGTATAGGGCATAATAAAAAGAAAGATCTAGCTAGTGATCTCTTTGTCTCCTGATGGGGGTGGTCCTCTAGAAGGATTCCTATCATGAGGATGTTGAGAGCCCGAGGCCCCGTGTCTTGATCTCGATGACTAGTAGTAAGGAGAAATCCTAGGCTGAGAGACCCCACTGTTGCTCTAGCTCCATCTAGAGTGTGTCCTAATAATAGTCACTAACAAGCTAGGATCTCTATGCTCAAGAGATACCTCTCTCTCATATAGATCTCTATAGTACTAATCTACCTAGATAGCCCTCTTCAACTATCTGTAAAAGCTTCTAATTGACCACTGTACCTAATAATAAATTCAATGGATCCTTACTCAGTTCATTGTGCCTTGATGACAACCATTTCTTTCTTGAATCTCAATTGTTTAACCTCTTTCTATGCAAGCTGTAATTGGGCCTATAGCTCTCCCACCTGAGTATCCACTGGTTGTTCCCCCCTTCACCTCCATCACCTTGATGATGAGTATCTCCTCTAGCCCCTCCTCCATCATGACTCTTTTTCTCTCTTCCTCCTCTTGATCCACTATCTCCTCATCTCAACTAGCCTCCACCTCAACATCTATCCCAATTTCAACCACTCACTACTTGTCAACCTATCTCTCCTCTTGAGGAGGAGGTTCCTCTACTTGTATAGTAATTGCAATTGTTTCTCTCACCTCACACTCCTGACAAGGGGCCTCCACTTCCTATTAGCCTTCATATTACCTTGGTGGACAAGGTGGACAGGGTGGTTGTCTATCTCTACCTCTATCTCCTCTATCCCCATCCCTATCTCCTTTGTCCCCTTTTCCTCCTTTCCCTCCCCCATATCCATCATCTCCTCCATCATCCCCCCAACCTCTACTTTAGCCTTGAAGTACTATCCTCGACCCCCTCCTACGCCTCTCTACTACCACTAGCTAATCTATATCTATCAATGGAACTGGCTTGTGTAGTGCCCATCGTGCATCATAATTTGGGGTAGTACTTGTGTATGCCACCCTTTCCCTTACCTCCACTACAATGACTATAGCCTATCTATATCCTGCTCAGTTGTAGTAATCAAAATCATCACCCTCATGGTTGTATCTCCCTGTTAGAGTGGTAAAACTCTATTGTTCCCACTGGTTTCCCTTACTGTTCCCTGAAATATCACCACACTCACTCTAGTAGATATCTCTCAATAATGTGTTGGCTCTATATAGTTTGGCCAATCAAGTATCAGGTCAGGAAGTAGTAGGGTAAATTGTCATTGTAATCCATGAAGAAGGTGCCATCCCTATATGGTCTCTATTGATCATCAAAGCTTGTGCCTCTCTGGCAGTCTTATGGGAAATTCTGCGAGTGCAGGACAAATTGCATCTCACTGAATACCTCCGAGATTTTTTATCGAAAGTTGGCTCTTCTTTGGGGTTTGGAGATAAGTGGAGAAGAAAATGTAAAAATAAAACATAAAAGGAGATGTGCCAAAGCCTTTATAACATTTCAAACCCAAGTCATTCCTATGAGTGATATAATTAGATATAGAATGCCACAACCCTTCATTGTTGGAAAGAGAATGAACAACAAAGGCTAACTTCAAGCACAGTGTAGACTTTCAAATCTTTTTGCAGGAAGTATTCATTAAGGTTCAATCAAACATAAAGATTTCTTATGAGTAGCAGAACAATATCTCATAAATCATATGAACTCTTCCTCCTAATACAACATAGCATGACAAAACAACAACTTTCAGAAAAATAGAGAAGTCCAATGACATAATCCAGTTTTCTTAAGCTACTACTCTACCATGTGAGCATACAACATGTAAATCAACTACTTAAACTATCCAGATTTAGCTTGCAAGACATGGTGTTTCATTCAAAATGATAATATAAAGAAATAAAGATTGAAAAAGGCCATACATGCACAATCTCAACAATTTCTCCTCAATAGTTTGTGCTTTTAAATATCAAATGAACTTTGAAACAACATTCAGGTGGAAATCTGACAATATTTTAAACCTTAATAGATATAACACGCCAATGAAAAGTAGTTGTACAACTTTGGTTTTGAAAATAATTCTAAAACCCTAAGAAAACTAAAGAAGCTTTTCTTAACAAAGAAACTATAACTTGGAATCCAAACTCCCATTGTGTCATTTCCCTCCTTATATAGTTGTCAAAAAAAGAAAACACTGCCTCAGTACAAAAGTAATTGCAGACAGATGTTGATACTTGATAGCTCACAATCTGATTGTAGATCCTTGGTTAGGTCACAACGATCTTTGCTCATTAATTCTTAGCTACTGCATTAATGTCCTTTAGATATTTAGCAAAGATAGAGGCTCGTAAATGATCAAATCCTAAAAAATAATTTGGAAAAAGGGTCTAGTTGACCAATCACATCTTCTTGAGGTACCGACTCAAAGCTTCCATCCCAAAAACCAAGAAAAGAAAGGCCAGTTGACAAGCTCCGACAGACTCCCAAAAGATATAGTCTCATAAGAGGTGCAATCCTCCTGCAGCAAAGAGATGACACTTCATGCAGGTGGGGATCATAAGTTTTCTAAAAAATGTCTTGGAGAAAACATCCACCAAGCTGATGTGTGTCTTGGGCCCTCCTCCAAAGGAAAAATGATAAAAAGAAAGACATGTAGCCACTGTGTAGTGCATAGCTCATCTTGCTGACCGACCTTGCATAAACTTGGACATCTCCAAAGCCAAAAAAAAAGAAGTCAAAGATTGAAAGACTAAGGAAAAGAAAAATGTTTCACATTTATGGAGACTCACAAGGGCCTTTACTCGGAGAGGTACAAACCCAACTCTCTATAAATTCCTTGAGTTTAAGGAAAGAGGAATGTTCTGCCTATCATTCTATTTCGGTTGGTATGGGAATATTGTGGATGAGCCTGTATGCTTGGTCAATATGGAAAACTTCTTTGAAACACATGACTCCCCACCTTGCAGTAAGCACTCCAAGGTAATGATAAAGATGAGAAAGGTGAAAAATATCACATTCAATCTCATCAGCTACATGCACTGCACTTGAACTTGGGAGTTTTGTAGAAGTCCACCTTTGTTTGATAGCTTATGTAATCTATTCTACTATTTGCACATCTCTATCTAGGGAGAAAAGAGGAGGTAGCTCATAATTTATCAAGACATTGAAATCCTTTTTTATCTCTTCAACTCTCCTTTCCAACACCATCTGGAAACCTTTTCACTTTTTGAAAACCTTGTGGGAGTTGAAAATCTCACTCTCTTTGATGGAAGCGATTCTTTGATCAAGAACTCTAACATCTTTTAGGATTTCTTCAGAAGCCACACAAAGCTTGGAAATGAAACTTTGTGATTAGGCTACTTGAGAGTCACATGTTTGCAGAATATGATCAGTCCTTGAGCCAATCTTTCCATTTATTTCTCGGACATCCCTCAAGAATTGCAAGATGGCCTGAGAACAAGAACTACAACTGCAATCCGCTCCTAGTGTGAAGATACTAATCTTTTTGGTAGTGAGAGGGACCTGGCCTTCTAAGTAATAGCAAGTTCCTGACTGAGCTGAATCTCTTTGGCTCTTGCATTCTCCTCTACTTGATCTCTCTCCTTGAGATCATTTTCTAGTTCAGAGCTCATCTTTCTAATCTCTTAGTCACAGGTCTGTAAAGCGGACACAATCTCTTGTTTCTCTAGCTTCAATATTTCTACCTCTTCCTGTGCCTTCTTGATACTATTGGAAGCTTGAGATCAGACACTGTCAAACTATTTTTGTAGGTTTTCATGAGTACTTTTGTACTCCATGTTGGTCTAATGCTAGGTGGCAAGATCATCTTTCAATTTCTTGATTTTGGAACAGCTGAACTTGTTCTCTCTATGCTTCCTCAAGCAACCTCAAGGTTTCCTCTTGCTTACCTTGAATTTCAATTATGTGAGCCATCTAAACATCCTTGGCCTTAATTTCAATCTACAACTTTCTCACTTTTTCCCTCACATTAACCAACTCTCTCTCGTACTTCTTTAGCTTTCTATGCAACCTTTCATAGTCTACATATACTACCTACTGGGTAGTCTTAGCTAAGACTACCTTGTTGCGTGGATGAGCTTCATTCTGATGCAAGCCTATCATCTAGATGCCATAATCCTCCATCTACATCTGCCCCTCAGGCTTATCCATGAGTGACATCATGGTGCTAAACAGGAGATAATTTCACTCATTAAAAAAAGCCTCAATTTTCTTGGTAGCCGACAACTAAGCATTCTTCAATAGTCATCTTTGTTTAGTATTTCGTTGGACCAACTTAGTTGCATTGAAATGATCCTTGAGGGTTTGAGGGACATCAAAAATTTGTGCTGCAATAGGGGCATTGAGAGGTAAACCAAAAAGGGTAACAAAAGGGATACCTCATATGTATGAGCATGTGATGAAACGAAAGGGAGTGTTATCATGGAAAAGGGTAGCACACCAAGCTCAGACTGAACAAGGGATTTTCTAGTAGGGATGAAGAGAGATATAGGTTGGTGGAAAGGTGTTTTCTCAGAAGATGATAGACCAAGAGTGGGGGTTAGCATAGATGTTTTAGCTCTTTCTAGATGGGCCCCTAATAGGGTTATCAAATAGTCAACAACAGCCAATGCAAATGTTGCTTGCTCGACATGCGGGGTAACTTCAGTGGTTCATTACAAATAGGAGGGGGTGTACTTAGTATTATTATGTTAGGGCTTGAGGATGGAGAGTTCCTTTCTTGAGTCGAAGGAAAGGGGGCAACCAAAGATGCAAAAAAATGGAGAAAAGAGGGAGCAAAACTTACCTGAGCCACAATAGTCAGCACATCTTGTAAGGCGGACTCCACCGATTCTTCTCCTCAGGCTAGCATGTTGGATCTACCTAGATCTCAAACCTACCTTATCTTTTGACAACTAGAACTAACATGTTCTAATCTCCTGGCACTAACCCCTCTAAAACTTGGCTCTTGATGACCACGATAGATGATGCTCTTAGAGACTGTCAGGGTATCTTTCCTTTACTTTGGGCACTGGAGGAGGATGGTGCTCATGAATCCCTTTGCTTTGAATCCCTCCATCTATTAGATTCCTGAGATTAGGAAGCCCAATGTAGAATTTGTTCCTCATTCAATTTCATGGCTGGTCTCTGGATTGTTTTTATCAGTGTTAGCCTCCTTATCATAAATCTCTTCAAACTCATCATCCTATGGGAATTTTATGACAAGAAGGGTGAGGCACCACAACTCCTATTTTAACCTCTAGAAGTCTGCCTTCTTTCTTTCTGACCAGCCTCTTTTCTTCAACTGTGTATTAATAGATTTGTTTATCATTAGGTTCCTGTCATACTGTACCTTTGGTGTGAAGAATCTCAGCCATTTTGGTTGTTTGAAACGAATGTGTTTCAAGTCAATGTACACCTCTGCACTTTCTCAAATCAGATTCTTCCTCCTTTCAAAGTATTATTTCTTAGCATATCTCACACTATAAACTCCATGTGGGTTATAGTCCCACTTATCATAGATGAGGACCAAACCTAAGGCTTCCAATAGATCCCTAAGTTCATCCTCACAAAATTTTTTTGTTAGTGATACTCAACTATTAGCAATATTGAGGAGACATAGATATAACTTTGTTTTGTTTCTTCTGGCACAATAGATCTTGTCAACAATGGTCACCTGGCAGTATGCCTCGAATGAAAAGACTCTATATGTCACAAATCTGGGGAGTCAAAAAGACTCATCGAGAAAGCCATGGAATCTGATAAATATGAAGATTTTACCCAAGAAATAATCCATTGGGTTTTACAAGATTCTCATCCATTGTAGGACCTCAGGAGAGAAGTGGCCAATAGGGTGAGGCAACAATTCTAGAAAGTACATGGGTCCACAAAGCAATAATATCCCCCTATTCTAGAAAGTACATGGGTCCACATAGAAACTAGCTAGAGACAACCCCTTTTGTCTAGCCTACATACTGGTACATTTCTCCCTAGCCATTCATGATTTTGATGCAAAACCAAATGAGCCAAGAAAGAAGAATACCTAAATTTGAAATAATTTCCATAATTCTTCAGCTAGTTCAACATGTTTCCAACTATTACTTTGGAAAGATCATAGTTCCTTTGGCTCTTCTCCCCTTTTAGAAGAAAGGCTAAGTTGAACTGAAAAGGAAGAACCTAGGCATCATCGTCAAGACCAAAAACCTAGGCCAACATCGAGAACATTGACTGTGTGTCGCTCTTGAATTTCTTGTATGAAAGAGAAAAGGGAAGATGACCTATATCTAGTCATTCCATTGTTTTGTATTCATAAAAATTTGTTCTTCTGGCCATTTCTTCCCCAAAGAGCTCCATCTTTTCTTCATCAAACAACTCTATGTCCTAGGTTATATGGATGCACAACTTTTCCCATATGACTTCAATAGAAACAATAACCCTATTCCTTCCATTCTCAGTAACCCCTATTACCTCGTCAAATCTCCTAGCACATGCATCAACTAACTCCGGGCATGGATGCACAGTGGGAAACATGAACTATGGAGAGCCACAATCCAAGAGCCGAAGCACAAAACCCTCGTGTAGCTCATATCTTTCCTTTCTTTGAAACACACCTTCTCTGGGACTTTTAGGGTTAGCTAAAAACTTGGGGCCAAAAACATTTTCGACGATATCTTCCACTGCCTCTCTTTTTACAAGCTTATCAACTAGCAACTTCTTGCAGAATTCAAAAGTTCACTCCTCCACTACCAGGGCATTGCAAATGACTTCTTCCCAAAAAAATTGATATAGCCAGGTCATTGACTTGAAGTTGTGGCTTGTCTTCCAGAGGTTCAAGGTTCCGCCATGATTGTATCAAGAAGTTGTATAGAATTCCTCAATGAAAATGACCATTTTCCTTTTGCTTGAAAAGGAAAACCTACTTTTGAGTTCAATTAATTCTCTTTCTTGTACATGTAGTTAAGACTACGTTATTACTGTTGGTCAATTAAATGCTACCACCAAGGAAATACATGTGAACATGAGATCCGTATCCCTTGGGAATGTCGAGAATGTCACGAGGATGGAATTAGCACATTTTCCTTGCTACATCTTTTATAAATAATTTTTTTGCATTAAAGCACATGCTTTTTTCTATGTGGAACATGTTGAAGTGATGCAAGGTACCCCCTGAAAAGACATGACCATTAATTTATCATATTTTTTAGCACATTAATCCTTGTCTTTTCTCATTAGTAACCTGGCTGGTGCTGATGATGGAAAATGACACATGTCAACAATCGGTGTATGAGAGCATTTACTCCTAATGCCTAAATTTATTTCTCAAGGAATTCCATTAGATCCTCCATATGATTTATCTACCTTATTCTGTTCTACCTTCAAATTTTTCCATTATCATCCAGCCAAAAATAGACTTTTTGTTGGTTGAGCTCTTCGACTCATCTTTCTATATATAGCTACCCAACCTTTTGCAACATTCATTCAAACATATAGTCTCTTAAGTTAGCTAGCCTTCCACTTATTCCCATTCCACCATAACTTGTTTCTTTATCAAAATTTCTATTGGCTTAGGCACTCCCATCTTACTCCTTCCTAGGATACCGCAATATGGCTTTGTAGGAGAGGTCACTAGTGACCAAATTAAGTGTCCGGTGAAGAAATGTAATCACATCATCACAACTACATTCAAATGGGTAGTTGGCGTAGACTTCATTACCGATGAGAACCAACTTCGAAGCAACTACAAAATGCTCTCCCGCTTCACGGCCTCACTGCTGGACCTAAACGTGTCCAGGCCTATGATAATTGAATTGTGCCATGAGATGTTTGACACCTCACTAATGGAAGGGCTTGGTGAGATAGTGCAAGTGGCCATCCCTGGTGTTGGTATCCTAAGCACTATGGACCTCCATAGGCATGTGGACTTTGGCATAGATGTACCCTAGTTTCCCTTCCTCTTTGATTTCCACACATGGACATTGAGATGCACCACTGCTATTCTCAACCAGCGGCCATTTTTCAGCTGTAGGAGTATGACATGGAGTGAGTTTCAGGATTGTCCTGGAGGAAGCACTTCAACTTCTTGGTGTAGAGTCACAACGAGTAGGCCTTGAGCCTATGTTGTGGAGTTCACGTCCGTTGTGTTTTCAACCCCTTTATGCACCCTAATAGACATAGAGAAGAAGAGGAAGAAAAGAAAAAAAAAGAAGGAAGACCTGATAATGAGCCTTCACAACTTTCTGGGCGATGGTTGGAGGCCTTTTCTAACTTTTTTTGCATGTTGCCTTCCTTTTGGATCTTTTGGCTCCATAACTCCTTTTGGATTTGCTCGAGAGAGCCTTATGTTTAAATCTAATCCTTGGGCTTGCACTATATGTAAATTTTTTAATAAATATAATATAATAAAATATTTTACCTCTTCTTTGTTATTCTTCAATTGTTTTATTCTCAAAAATTTGAAATATTTACAATTTTTTTTACATATGGTACATAGCTATTAATTTTTTTAAAGAATTATGCATTTTAATGGAAAATATTCAGATAAATACCGTTCACTGGTATATCTAAAGAATTTCCTTCCATATCTTCAAGCTCATACACATTCTTTACATTACATGCACTGATTCAGAAAGGTCCTTTCCATAGTGTTTCAAATTTTGTGTGTTTCCCTAGTTTTACAATACTTTCATCGTACTTTAGCACTAAGCTCCCTTCTTTGAATTTTACGCTAGAAGTCTTTTTTAAAACCATTGCTTGACTGTCTATTGTTAATTGATCATGGCTCCATGAGCCTTCTCTTTGTCTTCCTCTAGTTTCAAGAGTTCTACCAACCGTGTACTTCCATTCCACCATTTTCTTCAATCTCTAAGGCTTTCAGTAGTTGTAAAATAGTAATTTCTATGGAAATGGGTATCACTACCTCTTTTCCATACACCAACTAATAAGGAGAGGTCTTTAGAATCTACTTGGGGGTAATTTTCTCTTCCCACAGAGCAGCTCATAAATGCTTGTGCCAATCAATTTTTCATTATGACCTAATGTGTTTGATTAACCTAATTAGGTTTTTGTTGGTGGACTCTACTAACCCGTTCCCTTGTGGGTAGTAATTTGATAATTTTTTAAGGAAAATCCCATTTTTGATAGAAAAATCTGACATCCCTGACCTAACAAAAGCTTAGGCATTGTTAGATATGTTGGTCTTGGGAAGACCAAATCTGGCCACTATCTCTTTAAGGAAATTAACAATTTCCCCCTCTGTGGCATTCTTTAGGACTATAGCCTTCATCCACCTTATAAAGTAATAAGTTGTCATGAGGATCCACTTGTGTCTAGCACTAGAAATAGGATTTATCATCTGAATAAAATCCAAACCCCATTGGGAAAAATGTTCTTTGATTACTATCAGGCACATGGGTAGAGCAACATTCTTTCTTTTGCCAACAAAATATTGGAACTATGTACACTTCTGCACCAGATGATGTGCTTCAAAAAACATAGAGGGCCAATAATATCCTACTTGCATTATCTTTAAAGTGATATTCTTGACAAAAAAATTTCCACCCTCAAGACTGTGATGAAATTCATTAAGAACTCTTTCCTCTTGTAGGTTGTCGAGAAATCATGTAGAAGTTGAGAAAGCCAACTTCACAGAACCCGAATATCACCTGCATGCAAATAACTTGTCGTAGAAAGGAAGAGATGGAGACAAAAAATCAAGGGTGCTCTACAACCTTCAAGAGAGATTGCATTGACTAAATTGAAATAATACAAAGAGATCAATCCTTATAAGGAAATCATGCAAACTAAAGTGAAATCTTAAGAGAGGAATAAAGGTAACTTAATTAACATAATTAAGTTAAAACCTTTACTCTAACACCCCCCCTTAAGATGAGCAAGAGTGCAGCTACAAACATGTGCAAGAAAGCAAAGGTAACTACAATGCATGAAAGAAAACAAGGGTCTCGACAACTAGGCCTGATGAGGTACCCAAATACAACCAAATCTATGTAAAGTGGAGAAATAGAGAAAACCTCATGGGAAAAACTCTACTCCAAAAAGAGATGAAAAACATGAAGAACATCACTAAAGTAGAAGAAGCTGCAAATGACTATCAAAAGATGACTGCTATGGTGCTGAAGAACCTCCTCTGAATATAGGATGATCATGATCAAGAAGACAACAATCTGCATGAGTGCCCCAAATGACACTACTCGAATCAGATGGCAAAGAAAGGCAAACACCTAGAATGAAGATACATATGGCACAAGTAACAATAGTCTAAAAAACACTGATCAACTGATAATGGAAGATTCCTTCCAAGGTGAAACCAAGGAAGCATTAGCACGAACAGTATAATACCCCTCATAATGCTTACTGGGAGAGCCTGACAGATCCATTGAAATACTGTGTAACACCCTGTAGTGCATGGAGGAGAAGAAACAACATCTGAAAGTGCACAAGAAAGAACCTACAATTGAAAAATTGGTGTGCAAAACAAAGCACACATGCATGAGGCTGGAATCATATGGATCCACTATCATTGTGGAGGGACACTCATCGAACAAAGGTGTGATGGAAAAAACAAAGGCACTACACAACCCCCCCATGGCAATTTATAATACAGTGTGAGTATAAAATATGGCACAACCTTATGTGTAAAATCCCCAAAATACATGTACAATAGTGTGGCACTTTATCTTAGTGCATTTACATACAAGATTTTTCTTACAAAAGATGCTCAAAATTCCCAAAAAGGACAAAAAATTGAAAATACATGAAGAACAACCAAAGATGAAGCATCCCATACAAACGAGAAGTTCCCAAGAGCTTATATGTCTAGGTAATTCACTAGAGCATGAAAACATAGAAAACTAAATAAAATATACCTAGAGTGAAATCTAGAAAAAATACATGGATGGAATTGAAGAGCTCTGAAATATAGTTCCAACGTTGCTGAGATCATGAAAAATGGAGAAACTGGTCAAAAGTTATGAGCTCATAATTGAAAAAAAATCCTTTAACTTCAACTGGTTGTAGAATACACCAACAAAAAAATGAAGTGATCAGAACCACACCACTGGAAATTTGATGGAATCAACTTTCCGACGATATCTCATTTTCCAAAAAATGATATTGTATGCCCAAGTTATGGCCTCTGGAAGAAAATAGCTCCAAAAGGGAAAAAAACTAGTGCTGGATTAAATTTGACAGCCATACAAAATAATAATAGAAAGAGATCAATCCTTATAAGGAGATCATGTGAACTAAAGTGAAATATTAAGAGAGGAATAAAGGTAACTTAATTAACATAATTAATATAAAACCTTTTCTCTAACACATTAGAGCAACACACCATCATAATTTCTCTTGAATAATACACCCTCAATAAATACATGCCTGGTGCCTTGCAATCGGTAGTATCTCCTTTTGTGAAATGGAGGGTTAGTTAGGTAGTACCCTTAGTGCATATACTACATCTGATCAGCCACCCAAGATTCTTCATACTCGAATTGGTTTGAGTAGACTTAAACAATCTCCTTTTTAGCCACTAGACTCATTTCCTGTGTGATGTATTCACATAGACCTCTTCCCAAAACCAGCTTGGTTGGTCTAATTTCCACATCGTATTCTAAGATCTTAGTGATCCAATTTTCTCTTTTTTCAGTGATCTTTCCTTTTTTGATGTATTCCCGCACACTGGGATGTGCTACAAGGATAGTGATCTTGTTGGCTGACATTAAGTGTCAGAACTTTTTTAAACTCTTAACTATGGAAAAAGATTGCTTTTCTAAAAAAATATACCTAACCTCATAACCTTTCAAGGTTCTTGAATGGAATGCAATAGGATGTTCTCCATCATTTTGATTGCCTTTCTAAGTAAGCACTGAAGCTATACTATCCTAACCACTATATACATAAAGTAGGAAATCTTTGGAAAATTTTGGATTAACTAAGACTATAGCATCAAAAATCACTATCTTTATTTACTCAAAATATTATTTTCCTTCAGGGGTCCATTTGAACAATAGATTCTTTTTAAGCATTAGTGTGATAGGCCTCATAATACCAGTGAAGTCCAAACTGAACTTGCTGATAAAATTGATTTTCCCTAAAAATAACTGGAGTCCTTTCTAGTTTACTTGTGGGTGTAATTCCATTATAGATCTAACCCTTTCAAGATCTATTTCTATTCCCTATTTAAACACTACAAAGGAAAGTAGCCTACCTTGAGGAACTCCAAAGACACATTTTTTTGGGATTTAAAGAAATCCTAAACTATTGGAATTTCTGGAAAACCTTTTCTAGATGATCGAAATGATCATCCTTTGAAAAGACTACTATGTCACCCAAATATATCAAAATAATTAAGTTGATTAAACCTCTCAAAGAAATATCCATTGCTCGTTGAAAATTTGCACCAACATTTGACAGTTTGAACGACATCTTCACATATGCAAATGTTCCCCACTTAGTGGTAAACTTCATCTTGTTTTGGTCATTCTCCTTTACATATACCTAGTAATATCTCAAAAAACCATCAAGTAAGAAAAACATTTTGGATTTGGCTATTGTGTACAAAAATTTCTCCATTGATGGCAAGGGGTAATGCTCCTTCAGTGAGGCCTTGTTGAAGTCCTAGAAATTGATGCAAAGATGATGTCACCATTCTTGTTTCAGACGGGTAACAGATATGACACCCAGGTGGAATGTATGATCGGATATACAATTCTTGACTCAACCACCTTGGTGAGCTCTTGTGCCATCAAGGCTTCAACCCTTGGGTTGACTGAATTTTTTTTTTGTCAGAAAGGCTTAGACCCTTCATCCAAGTCAATGGTATGCTCAATTATATTTGTCATAACCTCTATGATCATCATAGGTCGATGCCATAACTCCATCGTACTCATAGCATAGATCCCTTAATCTTTCTTTATCTTTCTGTGGAACCTCTTTTCTGACTTTCAACTTTCTACCACTTCCAACATCAAGCTCTTCATAATCTCTTTCATCTACAGTGAACCTTCACTTGTTGTTTCTTGCATCTTCAAAGTTACAAAGGTTTTCAAGGGAAATCAACCCTTTAGGAAGCTTTTTCCCTTTTAGTTAGATGACCTACTCTTTGGGTATGTGTAGGATCATCATGGAAAAAAATGGCCCTTAAGTGGCAAAATTTTTAGAAAAATCAGAGTTAGGCAACTTGACGTAAAAATTTGAATAAGTTATCTATAATATTTCAAAAATATGTAACAATAGAATCTGTAGCAAATTGAATGGAGTTTTTAAACTACTAGGTTTATTTTATAAAAAAATATATCTATTTGGTGAAAATTTAAAATTTCAGTGTAGTAGTACTTGAATTTCAAGAAAAAAGAAGTAGGTGTTTGTTTGACCACCCTAACCACAATAAAATGATAACATTTTTTTACAAGATTTTAGATATAAGTTGAGGACTCATGTCTCGATGTGATGCATACGTTTTTATAATTTTTTCTAAGTAAATAATTAATTATGAATTTTTTATTACAACTTTTAAAAAATATAAAAAATTGTATGTCTGATCGCCTTAACTTGGTCAAAACTTCATGAAATTCATTTTTTTTTTAATCCTATAGTATGTCAAGCATAAAATGTGATGCATGTTTCAAATTTAAAAAATATGATACTATTTGAAAGCTATAAATATTTTTCAATCAACCTATCAATCAAGACTTTAGTCATAATTCAAATAGAAAATGAGTAATAATAATTTATTAAATTCAAAGTAAAGCATAATTTATATTGGTGGAAAGCTAAGAATCTCCTTTAAAAACCCTTTTCGTTTCATCAATTTTGGGTAAAAAAAAGTCGTCAGCCACATGGGCCATCATATTAGTTAAATATCGCCACTTTTTGGCCCATCATGATCCTACACGTACCCCTTCCAAAAATTCTAATCCTAGGGGTGAACAGTCATGAACCATTCCTCTTTGTATGAAGGTAGTAATCTCAGTGTTGTCATCAAAGACTTTCCAATTTTCACCGTTGTCAAGAATTGAGGGTTAGAGATAACTTGCACTACATTTTGTTGGGTTGAGTCAGGGACTGGTTTAAACTATGACCCAACATATGTCATTTGATCACTAACACTATTCTGATATTGGGGAATAACTTGAAAGTTGAAGGCTTCAAAAATCTTGATCAAGTCCCAAATCTGATATCTATATGACTTCATTTGGGTGTTCTTTGTAGTTTCTTGACCGAGGACTTGGCTCACCACCAGCTCTGAATCTCTAAAATCGTGCACTCTCTTTATACCCATTCTTTTCACAAGGATCAAACCATGAACCAAGGCCTCATATTTAGCATCATTATTCAAGCATGAGAACAAAAAATGGTAAGCTTTGAGAGTTTCAGATCCCATTGGAGATAGTAATCAGACACCCACTCTGGAGCTGACTTTACACATAGCACCATCAAAATATAGGGTCCATAGACAATTATCAAATGGGTGATCAGAGTTTTCCTTGTAGAAACCTAAATTTGGCCACTTACATTTGGTCATATTTATCCCTTTTCATCAAAATATCCTCTTATCTGCATTAATTAAGTAATATTAATATTATTTAATTAATACCCCTTAAAGTCCTCTAAATCCCTAAGGTATTAAGTTAAATAATTAAATACCTTAACCTTTATTCCTTTCCTCTAAGGAATTAAATAAATAATCCCTTTATTTAATTCCCTTTATCTCCCATACCCCATAATCTACACTTAATCCTAATCCACCTCATAATCCCATCACTAAGGATGTGTACATTCCTAATCCATGATTATGATGTGTCACATCCTCCAACTTTTGCAAGTTGGCTCCTAATCCTCATTAGCCACCTAACCTTCCTCTAATCATTGATTAGCTAGCCTAATCAACCCATTGGTCAACTCTCCCCATCCCTCAAAGAATTTTTAATTCCTATCTGTCTTCCTAAGGTCCTTTTGAGGAATTTTGAATTCCTATCCCATCTCCAAAGGAATATTAAATTCCCTTTCTCTTTCTCTAGGAATATTAAATTCCTTTTATCCTTTAAATGCATATTAAAAAGGAATTTTTAATTCCTTTAGTCAAATTTTTAATCTCATCCATTGATCTCTATCAATCAATCTTGACCATTCATCTATTATCCTCCAAAATCTATATATTCAAAACTTAGCCATTTTTCATCTCTCACCCATTTTGTATTGGAGCGTTGTTATGCTACAAAATTTTTGAGTGAGTACACATCCAATCGAACATCGTTTGAAAATCTACACAATAGGAGGTATTGTATGCTAGTTTGAACTCCTCATCGCCCTATCTTAAGTGTTTTTTCTTGTTTTTTGTCTCTTGTTGGGTTTCTTGCATTTTTAGGTAGATTAAAAATACTGCACACATTTTTGGAAGCGCTAGTGG
Organism: Sequoia sempervirens; assembly: GCA_007258455.2. Classification (NCBI taxonomy): domain Eukaryota; kingdom Viridiplantae; phylum Streptophyta; class Pinopsida; order Cupressales; family Cupressaceae; genus Sequoia; species Sequoia sempervirens. The sequence goes on from VDFB02000017.1 coordinate 80,475,709, forward strand.
GACCCACGCCACAAGTCTTTTCTTTCATGTTTGTTGTTGTTTGAGTTTTTGCAAGTTCAGGTTTACATGCTTCGAATAGGTGAATTTGCACCTCACATAGGTGAATCTACTTTAGGAAACATGCGAACATGATAGAATAGGTGAATCTTCCTGATTATGAGGTGAAGTTGAAAAATATGAAAATTCGCCCATCTTCACTGAATAGGAAAATTTTCTCGCAAGAAAATTTTCCCATCTTCACAAAATAGTTGAATTTTCTCTTAGGAAAATTCACCCATCTTCACATAAAAGGATAAATTGCTCTGAAAACAAGTGAACTTTCTCTTAGGAAAATTTTCCCATCTTCACAAAACAAGTGAATTTTCTCTTAGGAAAATTCACCCATCTTCACAAAACGACCAAAATTTCTCATCCAGACAAGCGAATTTGCCTCATACAAAGGCAAATATGAGGTAAACCCAAGACTTGAATCTTCAGTTTTCAACATCATTTTGGCTTCGATTTAGGTACTAATCTACTAACTCATCTATTTGTGATTGTGCCTAGCTTTTGCTAACATTTTTTGTAGCTGTCCCTCATTTGTCCAAGACCAGAGATTGGAAACTACTAACACATTTTCTCCAGAATGATTAGTCCAAGCCTTTTTAGATTAGTTTGTCTATTGTTTTCCATATTAGCTAGGCACACACAGATTAATTCGAGGATCAATTAACTTGTTTGTCATGCTTGGGAGTTATTGTTGACATATCCAATCTCCTTACACCATTTGGTGATCCTAGGTGACAAGAAATCATAGTTTACTCTAGTCCAATTGTGTCAACCTAGGAGGTGCTAGTGCATCTAAGCTCTCCCCTTGCACTACGTGTGAGCCTAGGGACCAACTGAAAACTTCTAGTATCTTCTTCCTTTAATGGGACCTGGTTGGGATTTCATCGCCTAGGGGACGATTCCAACGACGTGTTACTAGTGGGGTATATAAAGGGGGAGAGTGAAAGTTGTACCTCAATCCAGTCGTGTCATGTTTGGAAGAGCGTCGAAGCTAGGGTGATACCTAGATAAGATGTGAAGAGTTGGTCCAAGTTTCCAGTACCTTGCTAGGGCTCTCAACTCACGGTTGTGATAGGTTGGTGTTCATAGTTGTGCCCCAAGTACCATGCGGGTATGTGCAGGATCATGATGAGCCAAAAAGTGGCAATATGATGGGTATGTGGCTGATGACTTTTTTTTAACCCAAAATTGATGAAATGAAAAGGGTTTTTAAAGGATATTCTCAGCTTTCCACCAATATAAATTATGCTTTACTTTGAATTTAATAAGTAATTATTATTCATTTTCTATTCGAATTATGACTAAAGTCTTGATTGATAGGGTGATTGAAAAACATCTATAACTTTCAAATGGTATGAAATTTTTTGAATCCAAAACATGCATCACATTCTGTGCTTCACATACTATAGGATTAAAAAAAGAAAAAATGAATTTCATGGAGTTTTGACAATTTTAAGGTGGCTAGACATATGAGTTTTAATATTTTTTAAAAGTTGTAATAAAAAAATCATAATTAATTATTTACTTAGAAAAAAATTACAAAAAAATATGCATCACATTGGGACATGAGTCCTCTACTTATATTTAAAATATTATAAAATAATATTATCATTTTATTGTGGTTAGGGTGGTCAGACAGACACCTACTTCTTATTTTTTCCCTGAAATTTAAGTACTACTACATTGAAATTTCAAATTTTCACCAAATAGATTCTATTTTTTTAAACAAACCTAGTATTTTAGAAACTACATTCAAATTTATACAGATTATATTCTTACATATTTTTGAAATAATATAGATAACTTATTCAAATTTTTACGTCAAGTTACCTAACTCTAATTTTTCTGAATTTTTTGCCACTTAAGGGCCTATTTTTTCCATGATGATCCTGCACATACCCATGCGTATATTGGAGACTCACAGGATAGCCTTGTTCAACCTTGATAGAGACCTATGTTTTAGTCGCGGCTTGGTGTAGTGCAAGGGATGCACACCGTACTCTGAAGATACTCACCACGTACTCCCTTGGGTTGAGGTAGAAATCCTCGTGGTGGACTATGATAGGCCTCGAATGAGAGTGTGAAGGTGAGCCCATGGTGTTTGTTGATGACCCTATGCCACTGGAACACTAGCTATCTACCATCACAAGAAAGGGTGATCCAGTGAACCACCCCAGTATCATAGAGTATTAACCTTGGGTTGTCCGCTCAAGGTGGTGGGTCTACATCAAGTTTGTAAACCCTTATCATTAATTCTAGGATCATGTTTCTTGGTGTGTCTTCTTTTTGTAATACTATTGCTTATCATTTTTAGTTGAGTTAGCCTATCCTTCTATCTATTATTTTTTGTACTTGTCATCCTTTTCCACAGTCAGCTATTCTGCATCTTGGTCTAGTTTAGGTTATCCATTTGGGAAAATTCATCTTTGTCATAGGTGAATTCGCCTATGGGTCACTTTCTTAGGTGACCCTATTTTCATTCATTCCTTGGAATAGCCAAGTTTTTCCATCCCTTAGGTGATTATGTCAGTCATTTTTCATCAAAATTTCCCATTTTCATCTAGAACAGGTTAATTTTACCTCTTTGGGGGTGATCCCATTTTTAGTCTATCTCATCTTGTCAGTCATCCTCTATCAAATTCACCTATTTTCATTGAATAGATGAATTTTTCCCCTTAAGGGGAGAGCTTGCTATCAGTCTAAGTCAGTCTTTTCATCTATTGATTTTCCTATCAAATTCACCCATTCTCTTGGGACAGGTGAATTTTCCATATTCTTGGGTTATTTTTTTTGTAGGGGCGATTTTCCTTCCTATCTGAGTCTTATGTCCATCCATTTCAACATTTAGGTGAATCTAATTTTTGAACAACCGATCCCATTTTTAGGAAAATTCATTCCTCATCTGTACCGTTCAAGAAATGGATGAGTTTGTCACCCCATTAGGCGATCCTAAAAGTCAAATCTGCCTATTTTCCATAGTTTGGGTGATCTTGCTAGCAGTTTGGGTGAGTTTTCTATCAGATAGGTGAATTTTCCTTTCAAATTCACCTATTTTTTATACCACCTAAGTTTTGGGCGAAGGTGACCCCATAAATAGGTGAATTTTCTTGGCTTGGAAAAATTTTCTATTTCTTGTGTTAGCCCAGACAGGGGAAAATTTGATCTCTTGGATAGGCAAATTTTATCATCAAATTTTCCTATTTCTTGGAGCAATCCAGTTTTAGGCGAATTTGACCCTTGGATAGGTGAATTTTTAATGTAGCCATAGTCAAAGGGTCCTCAAAGAGAAAAATTCGGACCATGCAGCAAGAGTCACACAACGGAAGCAACACATAAAATGGAGACAAAAAAAATCCAAACACTCTTATTATCAGAAAATTTGATTAGAACTATCCGACAACATCTGGGCTTATAGATTCGGCTCACATGCCTTATTACAACATGCTCAAAATACCATCTTCTAATATGCTCCTCAATGTGATTGAAAATATTACAAAAAAATTCTTATCCTTTTTTTCTCTCCCACTCTGCTACCCTCTAATGATCAATTACAATGCTTTATTTACATTCACAAATCTAGAAAAGTCCACGTTGGCCTAAAGATTATTACAATCTTCGATTAAAGAAAATGTAATGTGAGCATGTGTATATTGGTCTCTTATTCAAATTACTCCTTAGTGAATGCATAAGATGAAGTGTGAACCTAAATTATGGTTGTGGATACCCCATAGAACAATTCCAATCACACCGTCAAGATCTGCAAGATATGGGAACGATCCCCAAGTGATCAAACTGGTCGTTAGATAAGAAAATTATTCCAATACCAGTTCAAGAAACTGCCACATAATCCGGAAGCAATAATTTTCCACAAAATGAACCAATCGCACAGAAATCTTGGAATAAGGTAAATGAACATGACGACAATCTAAACATGGATCCACAAGGTCTAGCGAGCAAACATGAAGAATTATCAGATCTTCCAACTTAAACAAAACTAAAACTAAAACAAAGACAAACTAGAATGAAAATATTTTTGGGTGATGCAAGATTTCCATGACCCAAGGATGCTCCTGCATCAGACACCCCTAGTGAGAAAAGATGTTCCATTAGAGGAGCTCATGAATATTGGACTAGGCTTGGTATGAAGATCCCATGCTCATTCTTGATCCAACTATCTTCTATGTATGTACTTCTCTTCCTCCTAACCTCTCTTCTTTCTTCTCTCAGTTCTTGCAACTTCTCCTTCTTTTTATCCTCCCTTCCCTACCTCATACCTACACAGAGTAGTAAGGTAAATTTACCACCACTCACCTTCTTCCACCCATTTGATCTACCTTTTCTACAAGACTTCATCTTATCTACTATTTTATATACAACCCATCTTCTACTACACAATTCTACCTTTACACTCTTCCGGTCCCATCTCACTTTCAGATTTAACCACAAAGTTCTTCTCCAAATCCATGTCATCCTCTAGTACGACCTCTACATCTTGCTTCTCAACACTACAACTCTTCACAAGACTCAAGTTCCTCACTTCCTCCTTATTCTTCAAGGAATCCAAAGTAAACTTTTGTCCATTCTTCTCTACAGTAATCAAATTCCTTCTGCAATCATATATAGCTCCTCTATCAAACTGCTAGGGTCTACCGAACAAAACATGACAAGCACTCATAAACAAAACATCACACAAAACTTCATCTCTGAAGGGGCTAGTATTAAATTTCACCCAACACTGTTCTTTCACCTCCTTTACATGATCATCTTGTAACCAACTTATCCTATAAGGACAAGGATGTAAGATCCTTTTCAAACCAAGTTTCCCCACCATCTCCTTAGATACCAAGTTATCAGTACTTCCAGTGTCCACAATAACCTTAGAGCACTTACCTCTTGATTTGTACATAGTCCAAAAAATATTCTTCCTCTGTGTAGTGTCAACTTCTTCTCTACTCTACCTCATCAAGACTCTCCTAAGCATAAGAGATTCTCCCTGCTTTGGTTTTGTCCCATCTACTACTTCAGTTACCTACTCTTCATGTTCCATGCAATTCCTTTTGCCAATTCCTTTACTTGATCCCTCAGAACACTCAAAAGATCCATGCCCAATTTTTCCACACTTGAAACATTTACCCAAGAACTCCTTGCTATCATTTCCTCTCCTTTGTACCCCTAGATTCAATTCTTTACTCCACTTAGATCTTGATTCTTCTTCACTTGTCTACTTCTCCCTACTACTGCTCATCTACCTTTCCTTCCCTCTAGGATTATTCTATTTTCTTTTCTTCACTTTATCTTCTGCCTTAAGAGAATATTGGTAAGCATCTTCAATTGTGGAAATCCTCAACATACTCATCTCATCCTGAATGTTAAATCTAAGGCCATTTATATACCTTGCCACCTTCTCCCTAGTCATCTCTCGGTGCCCAGATTTGATTATCATCTTGTAGAATTCCTCAGTATACTCTTTCACACTCATGTCCTTCTACTTCAGGTTCTACAACTTCTTAAAAAATTACAACTCATAGTCTTCTGGAATAAACTTAACCTTCAGCCTTGAAACCATCTGCCTCCACTAGATGATTCTTGTTTCACCATTCTCCACTATGTTCTTTTGCAACTCTTTCCATCATAAAGCAGCATGTCCTTTAAACTTAGTTTGTGCCAACCTAACCCTTAATGGGTCTCTAATATCCTGAAGCTCAAAATAGTCTTCCAACTCTCCTATCCAGTCTATCAAGTCTTCTAGATTCAATGTACTAGAGAAGTTAGAAACCTCCACCATATGACTTCTACTTACTTGTGCCACTATTCTTAACAGTCTCTCTTCTCCCTCATCTGTTGGCCCTTCACCCTCTTTAGCTTCAAGTTCTTCTACAACCTCTTCATTTTCATCCTCTAGTTCAGGGTTTCTCCTCAAACCACCCAAGAGGTTCTAGATATCATTCCTCATCTCATTTCTAAAGTCCTCCATCATATGCTCCATTCTTCTAGGGTCCATCCTTCTCATCGGCATCTCTCCCCTTGCTCAGTGAAAATTCCTCAGTTTGGTGATCTGGCTATCAGATCTTCCAACTTGAAGAGAACAAAAACTGAAACAAAGATAAACTAGAATGAAAATATTTTTGGGTGATGCAAGATTACCATGACCCAAGGATGCTACTGCATCAATTTTACTTTAAAATTTCCCTATTTCCTATGCCATCTAAATTTTGGGTGAATTTCCTCATCAAATTCACCTATTATTGGTCCCATCTAATGTTTGTGTGAATTTTCCTCCACAAAACAGGTGAATTTGCTTCCAAGCATAGGCGAGTTTTCTCAAAACAACCCACCATCTGTCTTCCTGTAATTTTCATTTTTGTCCATATAAAGTCATTTTTTCATCAATCAAATCATACAAGTGCATCTTAGGACATCTCTATATCACACATTCACCATCATTTCATTGATCCAAATCACCTAGACTTCATTTTAGGGGTTTTGATGCAACAGGGATTTTTGGAGGTCATAACTTTTGACTTAGATGTCCATTTGGGCTGAAATCTTACAGTTGGATGTGTTATGAGGTGGCATGTGGATTTTGAGTGACCCTAAGTTGGTTGGCCCCCATTTTGGTACTTTTTTGGGGCTTGAAACTTTCATCTTGACCCTCAAAGTGGCAATTTAGTGTTTTTTTCTAGTTTTTTAAGTCATTTTTGTTAATAACTCAAAACTCATGTTTTGAATTTAGGATGTTAGTTGGAAATTCTTCATACCTTATTTTTAGGAAGTTTTTGGGGAAAAATTGGACTCTCAAAGATATGCATGTGAAATTACCTAAAATGGAAAAATTTGACAATTATTGAAATTTGGCAAATTTTGCAAAATCCGATTGTCAGCACCTTACGTCATCTAGTTAAATCCTTGAACTTGGTTTAGAATCAATCCCATCACATCCTCCAATCTGAATCTAAGCTTTAATCCAATCCCAATCTGAGCTTAACATAAATCCCAATTTGAGCTTTAGTCCATCTACATCCAAGATCTTCTGATATCAAAACAAATCTTAAGATCCCTTCTTTCATCTTATTCGAATCCATCCTATTTATCTTTTCATCATTTATTCTTTCCTTCTAATCATATATTCCCATCTTCTCAATTTGTATCCATCCCATCTAACATCATGAGTCCTTATCCTTCATCAATGCAACCAAAAATAGTAGTCAAGGGAAATCCCAATTATGTCGATGATGACAATGAAAGTCTTGTTGATCAAGATGAGTATGATATATATCCCATTGATGCTATCATTGCTAGTAAGCTTTCCCCAAGTGTCATCCAAAATCCAATCACTCACCCTCGAAATTCCATCACTCCTTTTCCCACACCTACTAGTACACCTTATGATACCTTTGGCAAGGGATAGCTAGTGTCTTCGCCATCTGCATATTCATCATGTCCTTCATCTACATCTTTCTCTTATCCACCATCCATATCCTCCTACACCAATCCATCATCCCAATATTCATGTCCTAATCCACCATCTCAATCTTCCCATCCTAATCCACTATCTGAATACCCTTACTACAATCCACCACTCGCATCCTCTTTTCCTGATCCACCATCCGCATCCCCCTACACCAATCCATCATCCCAACATTCTTGTCATAATCCACCATCTCAATCTTCCCATCCTAATATAATATACCAATACCCTTACTACACTCCACCACTCATATCCTCTTGTCCTAATCCACCATCCACAACCCACTACACCAATCCATCATCCAAATATTTCTATCCTTATCCACCTTCTCAATATTCACATCCTAATTTGCTATCCCAATACCCTTACTACAATCCACCACTCGCATCCTCTTGTCCTAATCCACAATCCACATCCCCCTACACCAATCCATCATCACAATATTCCTATCCTAATCCACCATCTCAATCTTCCCATCCTAATCTACTATCCCAATACCCTTACTACAATCCACCAGTTGCATCCTCTTGTCCTAATCCATCATCCATATCCTCCTATGTCACTCCATCTTCCACTCCATCATGTCCTAATACTTCACCCACTCTTAGTCCTCCCTTCAATCCCATTCTTGTATCTAATCATAGTCCACCAATCCATAATCCTAGTCCTTCACCCATCCATAATCCATCATCCATTGCTACCATGCCATCTAAGCAAACAATATGCAAGTTTCTCACTCTAGATGTTCTCCAAGGACTCTTGACAAAGAATAAATCCCCAAATCCACATCTTGAAGTCATGGAACCATGCTGCCCCACTCCCCCATGTATAGTCACTAGTGATGAGGCCCTTCTCCATCCCACACCTACAATTACTGTTACCACCCCTAGCACCACACAAACTATTGAAATTTTCAAACCTGCCAAATCCATTTAATTCCCATCTTCCCCTCCTAGACTCACTAAACCCATCAAAGACACATGAATCCAATATAATCCAAAATACCCTCCAATGAACCTCATCAATCCTCCATCCTTCCATCTCCTCCACTTGAGGAGTCCCTCCAACATTATGCCACCCACACTGATTCATGCCAAGATTTTAATCCAAAGAATACCAACATATCCTCTTCTCCCGATCAAGATCTTGCCATCCCATCTAGCCCACCTCAAGATCACATTCCTCTATCCACTCCATCACATGATCCTCTTAACACTCAAGATCCAATTGCTCCATCTCATGATCCTCTTAACACTTAAGATCCAATTGCTCCATCTCATGAGCCCTTATAACCTACTACTACAACTCAATATCCTATCATATCACTTAATCCCTCTCTTGATCCCTTACCACTCACTCCTCCCGATCAAGATGCTATTACCCCATTATCTCCATCTTATGATCCTCTGTCGTCACCTAACCCCACTATCCCCACACCACTTTTATATTCCCTTGATACTCTCACATTCACCCATGTTGGTTTCCTTGTAGAAGAGGAATTGAGCATATACACCACCCATCCTCCTCCACCTACTAATGGACTCGCATCATGTTTCCAAAATAACAAGTACCCTACCATAGAGCGAATGCTCAAAAGCATGAACTATCAAGGAAAAGGTTTAGGCGTTCATGAGCAAGGTATTTTAGAGCCCATCCATGTCAAATAAAATTTGCATACACAAGGTCTCAGATATATCTCTCAAGACTCACAATCCAAAAATGTTGGTACAACATCTATACGTCCTCAATGAGCCTCCTCCAAAAGAATAATCGGCTCTTCTCGTCACTCCACTAAACCCTTTGTCATCACCCCCTCTTCATTGTATCATCTCACAATAGCCATCCATATCCCTCCTTCATCTTTTGAATCAATTTTGGGTCACTATGTCCCTACATCCACCATTACACATCCTCTAGGTACTAAGTCCATTTTGGGCCCTTATATCCCAAAATCACTTCC
>VDFB02000017.1:80485284-80532211 GCA_007258455.2 Sequoia sempervirens
GGTATATCTAAAGAATTTCCTTCCATATCTTCAAGCTCATACACATTCTTTACATTACATGCACTGATTCAGAAAGGTCCTTTCCATAGTGTTTCAAATTTTGTGTGTTTCCCTAGTTTTACAATACTTTCATCGTACTTTAGCACTAAGCTCCCTTCTTTGAATTTTACGCTAGAAGTCTTTTTTAAAACCATTGCTTGACTGTCTATTGTTAATTGATCATGGCTCCATGAGCCTTCTCTTTGTCTTCCTCTAGTTTCAAGAGTTCTACCAACCGTGTACTTCCATTCCACCATTTTCTTCAATCTCTAAGACTTTCAGTAGTTGTAAAATAGTAATTTCTATGGAAATGGGTATCACTACCTCTTTTCCATACACCAACTAATAAGGAGAGGTCTTTAGAATCTACTTGGGGGTAATTTTCTCTTCCCATAGAGCAGCTCATAAATGCTTGTGCCAATCAATTTTTCATTATGACCTAATGTGTTTGATTAACCTAATTAGGTTTTTGTTGGTGGACTCTACTAACCCGTTCCCTTGTGGGTAGTAATTTGATAATTTTTTAAGGAAAATCCCATTTTTGATAGAAAAATCTGACATCCCTGACCTAACAAAAGCTCAGGCATTGTTAGATATGTTGGTCTTGGGAAGACCAAATCTGGCCACTATCTCTTTGAGGAAATTAACAATTTCCCCCTCTGTGGCATTCTTTAGGACTATAGCATTCATCCACCTTATAAAGTAATAAGTTTTCATGAGGATCCACTTATGTCTAGCACTAGAAATAGGATTTATCATCTGAATAAAATCCAAACCCCATTGGGAAAAATGTTCTTTGATTACTATCAGGCACATGGGTAGAGCAACATTCTTTCTTTTGCCAACAAAATATTGGAACTATGTACACTTCTGCACCAGATGATGTGCTTCAAAAAACATAGAGGGCCAATAATATCCTACTTGCATTATCTTTAAAGTGATATTCTTGACAAAAAAATTTCCACCCTCAAGACTGTGATGAAATTCATTAAGAACTCTTTCCTCTTGTAGGTTGTCGAGAAATCATGTAGAAGTTGAGAAAGCCAACTTCACAGAACCCGAATATCACCTGCATGCAAATAACCTGTCGTAGAAAGGAAGAGATGGAGACAAAAAATCAAGGGTGCTCTACAACCTTCAAGAGAGATTGCATTGACTAAATTGAAATAATACAAAGAGATCAATCCTTATAAGGAAATCATGCAAACTAAAGTGAAATCTTAAGAGAGGAATAAAGGTAACTTAATTAACATAATTAAGTTAAAACCTTTACTCTAACACCCCCCCTTAAGATGAGCAAGAGTGCAGCTACAAACATGTGCAAGAAAGCAAAGGTAACTACAATGCATGAAAGAAAACAAGGGTCTCGACAACTAGGCCTGATGAGGTACCCAAATACAACCAAATCTCTGTAAAGTGGAGAAATAGAGAAAACCTCATGGGAAAAACTCTACTCCAAAAAGAGATGAAAAACATGAAGAACATCACTAAAGTAGAAGAAGCTGCAAATGACTATCAAAAGATGACTGCTATGGTGCTGAAGAACCTCCTCTGAATATAGGATGATCATGATCAAGAAGACAACAATCTGCATGAGTGCCCCAAATGACACTACTCGAATCAGATGGCAAAGAAAGGCAAACACCTAGAACGAAGATACATATGGCACAAGTACCAATAGTCTAAAAAACACTGATCAACTGATAATGGAAGATTCCTTCCAAGGTGAAACCAAGGAAGCATTAGCACGAACAGTATAATACCCCTCATAATGCTTACTAGGAGAGCCTGACAGATCCATTGAAATACTGTGTAACACCCTGTAGTGCATGGAGGAGAAGAAACAACATCTGAAAGTGCACAAGAAAGAACCTACAATTGAAAAAGTGGTGTGCAAAACAAAGCACACATGCATGAGGCTGGAATCATATGGATCCACTATCATTGTGGAGGGACACTCATCGAACAAAGTTGTGATGGAAAAAACAAAGGCACTACACAACCCCCCCATGGCAATTTATAATACAGTGTGAGTATAAAATATGGCACAACCTTATGTGTAAAATCCCCAAAATACATGTACAATAGTGTGGCACTTTATCTTAGTGCATTTACATACAAGATTTTTCTTACAAAAGATGCTCAAAATTCCCAAAAAGGACAAAAAATTGAAAATACATGAAGAACAGCCAAAGATGAAGCATCCCATACAAACGAGAAGTTCCCAAGAGCTTATATGTCTAGGTAATTCACCAGAGCATGAAAACATAGAAAACTAAATAAAATATACCTAGAGTGAAATCTAGAAAAAATACATGGATGGAATTGAAGAGCTCTGAAATATAGTTCCAACGCTGCTGAGATCATGAAAAATGGAGAAACTGATCAAAAGTTATGAGCTCATAATTGAAAAAAAATCCTTTAACTTCAACTGGTTGTAGAATACACCAACAAAAAAATGAAGTGATCAAAACCACACCACTGGAAATTTGATGGAATCAACTTTCTGACGATATCTCATTTTCCAAAAAATGATATTGTATGCCCAAGTTATGGCCTCTGGAAGAAAATAGCTCCAAAAGGGAAAAAAACTAGTGCTGGATTAAATTTGACAGCCATACAAAATAATAATAGAAAGAGATCAATCCTTATAAGGAGATCATGTGAACTAAAGTGAAATATTAAGAGAGGAATAAAGGTAACTTAATTAACATAATTAATATAAAACCTTTTCTCTAACACATTACAGCAACACACCATCGTAATTTCTCTTGAATAATACACCCTCAATAAATACATGCCTAGTGCCTTGCAATCGGTAGTATCTCCTTTTGTGAAATGGAGGGTTAGTTAGGTAGTACCCTTAGTGCATATACTACATCTGATCAGCCACCCAAGATTCTTCATACTCGAATTGGTTTGAGTAGACTTAAACAATCTCCTTTTTAGCCACTAGACTCATTTCCTATGTGATGTATTCACATAGACCTCTTCCCAAAACCAGCTTGGTTGGTCTAATGTCCACATCGTATTCTAAGATCTTAGTGATCCAATTTTCTCTTTTTTCAGTGATCTTTCCTTTTTTGATGTATTCCCGCACACTGGGATGTGCTACAAGGATAGTGATCTTGTTGGCTGACATTAAGTGTCAGAACTTTTTTAAACTCTTAACTATGGAAAAAGATTGCTTTTCTAAAAAAATATACCTAACCTCATAACCTTTCAAGGTTCTTGAATGGAATGCAATAGGATGTTCTCCATCATTTTGATTGCCTTTCTAAGTAAGCACTGAAGCTATACTATCCTAACCACTATATACATAAAGTAGGAAATCTTTGGAAAATTTTGGATTAACTAAGACTATAGCATCAAAAATCACTATCTTTATTTACTCAAAATATTATTTTCCTTCAGGGGTCCATTTGAACAATAGATTCTTTTTAAGCATTAGTGTGATAGGCCTCATAATACCAGTGAAGTCCAAACTGAACTTGCTGATAAAATTGATTTTCCCTAAAAATAACTGGAGTCCTTTCTAGTTTACTTGTGGGTGTAATTCCATTATAGATCTAACCCTTTCAAGATCTATTTCTATTCCCTATTTAAACACTACAAAGGAAAGTAGCCTACCTTGAGGAACTCCAAAGACACATTTTTTTGGGATTTAAAGAAATCCTAAACTATTGGAATTTCTGGAAAACCTTTTCTAGATGATCGAAATGATCATCCTTTGAAAAGACTACTATGTCACCCAAATATATCAAAATAATTAAGTTGATTAAACCTCTCAAAGAAATATCCATTGCTCGTTGAAAATTTGCACCAACATTTGACAGTTTGAACGACATCTTCACATATGCAAATGTTCCCCACTTAGTGGTAAACTTCATCTTGTTTTGGTCATTCTCCTTTACATATACCTAGTAATATCTCAAAAAACCATCAAGTAAGAAAAACATTTTGGATTTGGCTATTGTGTACAAAAATTTCTCCATTGATGGCAAGGGGTAATGCTCCTTCAGTGAGGCCTTGTTGAAGTCCCAGAAATTGATGCAAAGATGATGTCACCATTCTTGTTTCAGACGGGTAACAGATATGACACCCAGGTGGAATGTATGATCGGATATACAATTCTTGACTCAACCACCTTGGTGAGCTCTTGTGCCATCAAGGCTTCAACCCTTGGGTTGACTGAATTTTTTTTTTGTCAGAAAGGCTTAGACCCTTCATCCAAGTCAATGGTATGCTCAATTATATTTGTCATAACCTCTATGATCATCATAGGTCGATGCCATAACTCCATCGTACTCATAGCATAGATCCCTTAATCTTTCTTTATCTTTCTGTGGAACCTCTTTTCTGACTTTCAACTTTCTACCACTTCCAACATCAAGCTCTTCATAATCTCTTTCATCTACAGTGAACCTTCACTTGTTGTTTCTTGCATCTTCAAAGTTACAAAGGTTTTCAAGGGAAATCAACCCTTTAGGAAGCTTTTTCCCTTTTAGTTAGATGACCTACTCTTTGGGTATGTGTAGGATCATCATGGAAAAAAATGGCCCTTAAGTGGCAAAATTTTTAGAAAAATCAGAGTTAGGCAACTTGACGTAAAAATTTGAATAAGTTATCTATAATATTTCAAAAATATGTAACAATAGAATCTGTAGCAAATTGAATGGAGTTTTTAAACTACTAGGTTTATTTTATAAAAAAATATATCTATTTGGTGAAAATTTAAAATTTCAGTGTAGTAGTACTTGAATTTCAAGAAAAAAGAAGTAGGTGTTTGTTTGACCACCCTAACCACAATAAAATGATAACATTTTTTTACAAGATTTTAGATATAAGTTGAGGACTCATGTCTCGATGTGATGCATACGTTTTTATAATTTTTTCTAAGTAAATAATTAATTATGAATTTTTTATTACAACTTTTAAAAAATATAAAAAATTGTATGTCTGATCGCCTTAACTTGGTCAAAACTTCATGAAATTCATTTTTTTTTTAATCCTATAGTATGTCAAGCATAAAATGTGATGCATGTTTCAAATTTAAAAAATATGATACTATTTGAAAGCTATAAATATTTTTCAATCAACCTATCAATCAAGACTTTAGTCATAATTCAAATAGAAAATGAGTAATAATAATTTATTAAATTCAAAGTAAAGCATAATTTATATTGGTGGAAAGCTAAGAATCTCCTTTAAAAACCCTTTTCGTTTCATCAATTTTGGGTAAAAAAAAGTCGTCAGCCACATGGGCCATCATATTAGTTAAATATCGCCACTTTTTGGCCCATCATGATCCTACACGTACCCCTTCCAAAAATTCTAATCCTAGGGGTGAACAGTCATGAACCATTCCTCTTTGTATGAAGGTAGTAATCTCAGTGTTGTCATCAAAGACTTTCCAATTTTCACCGTTGTCAAGAATTGAGGGTTAGAGATAACTTGCACTACATTTTGTTGGGTTGAGTCAGGGACTGGTTTAAACTATGACCCAACATATGTCATTTGATCACTAACACTATTCTGATATTGGGGAATAACTTGAAAGTTGAAGGCTTCAAAAATCTTGATCAAGTCCCAAATCTGATATCTATATGACTTCATTTGGGTGTTCTTTGTAGTTTCTTGACCGAGGACTTGGCTCACCACCAGCTCTGAATCTCTAAAATCGTGCACTCTCTTTATACCCATTCTTTTCACAAGGATCAAACCATGAACCAAGGCCTCATATTTAGCATCATTATTCAAGCATGAGAACAAAAAATGGTAAGCTTTGAGAGTTTCAGATCCCATTGGAGATAGTAATCAGACACCCACTCTGGAGCTGACTTTACACATAGCACCATCAAAATATAGGGTCCATAGACAATTATCAAATGGGTGATCAGAGTTTTCCTTGTAGAAACCTAAATTTGGCCACTTACATTTGGTCATATTTATCCCTTTTCATCAAAATATCCTCTTATCTGCATTAATTAAGTAATATTAATATTATTTAATTAATACCCCTTAAAGTCCTCTAAATCCCTAAGGTATTAAGTTAAATAATTAAATACCTTAACCTTTATTCCTTTCCTCTAAGGAATTAAATAAATAATCCCTTTATTTAATTCCCTTTATCTCCCATACCCCATAATCTACACTTAATCCTAATCCACCTCATAATCCCATCACTAAGGATGTGTACATTCCTAATCCATGATTATGATGTGTCACATCCTCCAACTTTTGCAAGTTGGCTCCTAATCCTCATTAGCCACCTAACCTTCCTCTAATCATTGATTAGCTAGCCTAATCAACCCATTGGTCAACTCTCCCCATCCCCCAAAGAATTTTTAATTCCTATCTGTCTTCCTAAGGTCCTTTTGAGGAATTTTGAATTCCTATCCCATCTCCGAAGGAATATTAAATTCCCTTTCTCTTTCTCTAGGAATATTAAATTCCTTTTATCCTTTAAATGCATATTAAAAAGGAATTTTTAATTCCTTTAGTCAAATTTTTAATCTCATCCATTGATCTCTATCAATCAATCTTGACCATTCATCTATTATCCTCCAAAATCTATATATTCAAAACTTAGCCATTTTTCATCTCTCACCCATTTTGTATTGGAGCGTTGTTATGCTACAAAATTTTTGAGTGAGTACACATCCAATCGAACATCGTTTGAAAATCTACACAATAGGAGGTATTGTATGCTAGTTTGAACTCCTCATCGCCCTATCTTAAGTGTTTTTTCTTGTTTTTTGTCTCTTGTTGGGTTTCTTGCATTTTTAGGTAGATTAAAAATACTGCACACATTTTTGGAAGCGCCAGTGGGACCCACGCCACAAGTCTTTTCTTTCATGTTTGTTGTTGTTTGAGTTTTTGCAAGTTCAGGTTTACATGCTTCGAATAGGTGAATTTGCACCTCACATAGGTGAATCTACTTTAGGAAACATGCGAACATGATAGAATAGGTGAATCTTCCTGATTATGAGGTGAAGTTGAAAAATATGAAAATTCGCCCATCTTCACTGAATAGGAAAATTTTCTCGCAAGAAAATTTGCCCATCTTCACAAAATAGTTGAATTTTCTCTTAGGAAAATTCACCCATCTTCACATAAAAGGATAAATTGCTCTGAAAACAAGTGAACTTTCTCTTAGGAAAATTTTCCCATCTTCACAAAACAAGTGAATTTTCTCTTAGGAAAATTCACCCATCTTCACAAAACGACCAAATTTTCTCATCCAGACAAGCGAATTTGCCTCATACAAAGGCAAATATGAGGTAAACCCAAGACTTGAATCTTCAGTTTTCAACATCATTTTGGCTTCGATTTAGGTACTAATCTACTAACTCATCTATTTGTGATTGTGCCTAGCTTTTGCTAACATTTTTTGTAGCTGTCCCTCATTTGTCCAAGACCAGAGATTGGAAACTACTAACACATTTTCTCCAGAATGATTAGTCCAAGCCTTTTTAGATTAGTTTGTCTATTGTTTTCCATATTAGCTAGGCACACACAGATTAATTCGAGGATCAATTAACTTGTTTGTCATGCTTGGGAGTTATTGTTGACATATCCAATCTCCTTACACCATTTGGTGATCCTAGGTGACAAGAAATCATAGTTTACTCTAGTCCAATTGTGTCAACCTAGGAGGTGCTAGTGCATCTAAGCTCTCCCCTTGCACTACGTGTGAGCCTAGGGACCAACTGAAAACTTCTAGTATCTTCTTCCTTTAATGGGACCTGGTTGGGATTTCATCGCCTAGGGGACGATTCCAACGACGTGTTACTAGTGGGGTATATAAAGGGGGAGAGTGAAAGTTGTACCTCAATCCAGTCGTGTCATGTTTGGAAGAGCGTCGAAGCTAGGGTGATACCTAGATAAGATGTGAAGAGTTGGTCCAAGTTTCCAGTACCTTGCTAGGGCTCTCAACTCACGGTTGTGATAGGTTGGTGTTCATAGTTGTGCCCCAAGTACCATGCGGGTATGTGCAGGATCATGATGAGCCAAAAAGTGGCAATATGATGGGTATGTGGCTGATGACTTTTTTTTAACCCAAAATTGATGAAATGAAAAGGGTTTTTAAAGGATATTCTCAGCTTTCCACCAATATAAATTATGCTTTACTTTGAATTTAATAAGTAATTATTATTCATTTTCTATTCGAATTATGACTAAAGTCTTGATTGATAGGGTGATTGAAAAACATCTATAACTTTCAAATGGTATGAAATTTTTTGAATCCAAAACATGCATCACATTCTGTGCTTCACATACTATAGGATTAAAAAAAGAAAAAATGAATTTCATGGAGTTTTGACAATTTTAAGGTGGCTAGACATATGAGTTTTAATATTTTTTAAAAGTTGTAATAAAAAAATCATAATTAATTATTTACTTAGAAAAAAATTACAAAAAAATATGCATCACATTGGGACATGAGTCCTCTACTTATATTTAAAATATTATAAAATAATATTATCATTTTATTGTGGTTAGGGTGGTCAGACAGACACCTACTTCTTATTTTTTCCCTGAAATTTAAGTACTACTACATTGAAATTTCAAATTTTCACCAAATAGATTCTATTTTTTTAAACAAACCTAGTATTTTAGAAACTACATTCAAATTTATACAGATTATATTCTTACATATTTTTGAAATAATATAGATAACTTATTCAAATTTTTACGTCAAGTTACCTAACTCTAATTTTTCTGAATTTTTTGCCACTTAAGGGCCTATTTTTTCCATGATGATCCTGCACATACCCATGCGTATATTGGAGACTCACAAGATAGCCTTGTTCAACCTTGATAGAGACCTATGTTTTAGTCACGGCTTGGTGTAGTGCAAGGGATGCACACCGTACTCTGAAGATACTCACCACGTACTCCCTTGGGTTGAGGTAGAAATCCTCGTGGTGGACTATGATAGGCCTCGAATGAGAGTGTGAAGGTGAGCCCATGGTGTTTGTTGATGACCCTATGCCACTGGAACACTAGCTATCTACCATCACAAGAAAGGGTGATCCAGAGAACCACCCCAGTATCATAGAGTATTAACCTTGGGTTGTCCGCTCAAGGTGGTGGGTCTACATCAAGTTTGTAAACCCTTATCATTAATTCTAGGATCATGTTTCTTGGTGTGTCTTCTTTTTGTAATACTATTGCTTATCATTTTTAGTTGAGTTAGCCTATCCTTCTATCTATTATTTTTTGTACTTGTCATCCTTTTCCACAGTCAGCTATTCTGCATCTTGGTCTAGTTTAGGTTATCCATTTGGGAAAATTCATCTTTGTCATAGGTGAATTCGCCTATGGGTCACTTTCTTAGGTGACCCTATTTTCATTCATTCCTTGGAATAGCCAAGTTTTTCCATCCCTTAGGTGATTATGTCAGTCATTTTTCATCAAAATTTCCCATTTTCATCTAGAACAGGTTAATTTTACCTCTTTGGGGGTGATCCCATTTTTAGTCTATCTCATCTTGTCAGTCATCCTCTATCAAATTCACCTATTTTCATTGAATAGATGAATTTTTCCCCTTAAGGGGAGAGCTTGCTATCAGTCTAAGTCAGTCTTTTCATCTATTGATTTTCCTATCAAATTCACCCATTCTCTTGGGACAGGTGAATTTTCCATATTCTTGGGTTATTTTTTTTGTAGGGGCGATTTTCCTTCCTATCTGAGTCTTATGTCCATCCATTTCAACATTTAGGTGAATCTAATTTTTGAACAACCGATCCCATTTTTAGGAAAATTCATTCCTCATCTGTACCGTTCAAGAAATGGATGAGTTTGTCACCCCATTAGGCGATCCTAAAAGTCAAATCTGCCTATTTTCCATAGTTTGGGTGATCTTGCTAGCAGTTTGGGTGAGTTTTCTATCAGATAGGTGAATTTTCCTTTCAAATTCACCTATTTTTTATACCACCTAAGTTTTGGGCGAAGGTGACCCCATAAATAGGTGAATTTTCTTGGCTTGGAAAAATTTTCTATTTCTTGTGTTAGCCCAGACAGGGGAAAATTTGATCTCTTGGATAGGCAAATTTTATCATCAAATTTTCCTATTTCTTGGAGCAATCCAGTTTTAGGCGAATTTGACCCTTGGATAGGTGAATTTTTAATGTAGCCATAGTCAAAGGGTCCTCAAAGAGAAAAATTCGGACCATGCAGCAAGAGTCACACAACGGAAGCAACACATAAAATGGAGACAAAAAAAATCCAAACACTCTTATTATCAGAAAATTTGATTAGAACTATCCGACAACATCTGGGCTTATAGATTCGGCTCACATGCCTTATTACAACATGCTCAAAATACCATCTTCTAATATGCTCCTCAATGTGATTGAAAATATTACAAAAAAATTCTTATCCTTTTTTTCTCTCCCACTCTGCTACCCTCTAATGATCAATTACAATGCTTTATTTACATTCACAAATCTAGAAAAGTCCACGTTGGCCTAAAGATTATTACAATCTTCGATTAAAGAAAATGTAATGTGAGCATGTGTATATTGGTCTCTTATTCAAATTACTCCTTAGTGAATGCATAAGATGAAGTGTGAACCTAAATTATGGTTGTGGATACCCCATAGAACAATTCCAATCACACCGTCAAGATCTGCAAGATATGGGAACGATCCCCAAGTGATCAAACTGGTCGTTAGATAAGAAAATTATTCCAATACCAGTTCAAGAAACTGCCACATAATCCGGAAGCAATAATTTTCCACAAAATGAACCAATCGCACAGAAATCTTGGAATAAGGTAAATGAACATGACGACAATCTAAACATGGATCCACAAGGTCTAGCGAGCAAACATGAAGAATTATCAGATCTTCCAACTTAAACAAAACTAAAACTAAAACAAAGACAAACTAGAATGAAAATATTTTTGGGTGATGCAAGATTTCCATGACCCAAGGATGCTCCTGCATCAGACACCCCTAGTGAGAAAAGATGTTCCATTAGAGGAGCTCATGAATATTGGACTAGGCTTGGTATGAAGATCCCATGCTCATTCTTGATCCAACTATCTTCTATGTATGTACTTCTCTTCCTCCTAACCTCTCTTCTTTCTTCTCTCAGTTCTTGCAACTTCTCCTTCTTTTTATCTTCCCTTCCCTACCTCATACCTACACAGAGTAGTAAGGTAAATTTACCACCACTCACCTTCTTCCACCCATTTGATCTACCTTTTCTACAAGACTTCATCTTATCTACTATTTTATATACAACCCATCTTCTACTACACAATTCTACCTTTACACTCTTCCGGTCCCATCTCACTTTCAGATTTAACCACAAAGTTCTTCTCCAAATCCATGTCATCCTCTAGTACGACCTCTACATCTTGCTTCTCAACACTACAACTCTTCACAAGACTCAAGTTCCTCACTTCCTCCTTATTCTTCAAGGAATCCAAAGTAAACTTTTGTCCATTCTTCTCTACAGTAATCAAATTCCTTCTGCAATCATATATAGCTCCTCTATCAAACTGCTAGGGTCTACCCAACAAAACATGACAAGCACTCATAAACAAAACATCACACAAAACTTCATCTCTGAAGGGGCTAGTATTAAAGTTCACCCAACACTATTCTTTCACCTCCTTTACATGATCATCTTGTAACCAACTTATCCTATAAGGACAAGGATGTAAGATCCTTTTCAAACCAAGTTTCCCCACCATCTCCTTAGATACCAAGTTATCAGTACTTCCAGTGTCCACAATAACCTTAGAGCACTTACCTCTTGATTTGTACATAGTCCAAAAAATATTCTTCCTCTGTGTAGTGTCAACTTCTTCTCTACTCTACCTCATCAAGACTCTCCTAAGCATAAGAGATTCTCCCTGCTTTGGTTTTGTCCCATCTACTACTTCAGTTACCTACTCTTCATGTTCCATGCAATTCCTTTTGCCAATTCCTTTACTTGATCCCTCAGAACACTCAAAAGATCCATGCCCAATTTTTCCACACTTGAAACATTTACCCAAGAACTCCTTGCTATCATTTCCTCTCCTTTGTACCCCTAGATTCAATTCTTTACTCCACTTAGATCTTGATTCTTCTTCACTTGTCTACTTCTCCCTACTACTGCTCATCTACCTTTCCTTCCCTCTAGGATTATTCTATTTTCTTTTCTTCACTTTATCTTCTGCCTTAAGAGAATATTGGTAAGCATCTTCAATTGTGGAAATCCTCAACATACTCATCTCATCCTGAATGTTAAATCTAAGGCCATTTATATACCTTGCCACCTTCTCCCTAGTCATCTCTCGGTGCCCAGATTTGATTATCATCTTGTAGAATTCCTCAGTATACTCTTTCACACTCATGTCCTTCTACTTCAGGTTCTACAACTTCTTAAAAAATTACAACTCATAGTCTTCTGGAATAAACTTAACCTTCAGCCTTGCAACCATCTGCCTCCACTAGATGATTCTTGTTTCACCATTCTCCACTATGTTCTTTTGCAACTCTTTCCACCATAAAGCAGCATGTCCTTTAAACTTAGTTTGTGCCAACCTAACCCTTAATGGGTCTCTAATATCCTGAAGCTCAAAATAGTCTTCCAACTCTCCTATCCAGTCTATCAAGTCTTCTAGATTCAATGTACTAGAGAAGTTAGAAACCTCCACCCTATGACTTCTACTTACTTGTGCCACTATTCTTAACAGTCTCTCTTCTCCCTCATCTGTTGGCCCTTCACCCTCTTTAGCTTCAAGTTCTTCTACAACCTCTTCATTTTCATCCTCTAGTTCAGGGTTTCTCCTCAAACCACCCAAGAGGTTCTAGATCTCATTCCTCATCTCATTTCTAAAGTCCTCCATCATATGCTCCATTCTTCTAGGGTCCATCCTTCTCATCGGCATCTCTCCCCTTGCTCAGTGAAAATTCCTCAGTTTGGTGATCTGGCTATCAGATCTTCCAACTTGAAGAGAACAAAAACTGAAACAAAGATAAACTAGAATGAAAATATTTTTGGGTGATGCAAGATTACCATGACCCAAGGATGCTACTGCATCAATTTTCCTTTCAAATTTCCCTATTTCCTATGCCATCTAAATTTTGGGTGAATTTCCTCATCAAATTCACCTATTATTGGTCCCATCTAATGTTTGTGTGAATTTTCCTCCACAAAACAGGTGAATTTGCTTCCAAGCATAGGCGAGTTTTCTCAAAACAACCCACCATCTGTCTTCCTGTAATTTTCATTTTTGTCCATATAAAGTCATTTTTTCATCAATCAAATCATACAAGTGCATCTTAGGACATCTCTATATCACACATTCACCATCAGTTCATCGATCCAAATCACCTAGACTTCATTTTAGGGGTTTTGATGCAACAGGGATTTTTGGAGGTCATAACTTTTGACTTAGATGTCCATTTGGGCTGAAATCTTACAGTTGGATGTGTTATGAGGTGGCATGTGGATTTTGAGTGACCCTAAGTTGGTTGGCCCCCATTTTGGTACTTTTTTGGGGCTTGAAACTTTCATCTTGACCCTCAAAGTGGCAATTTAGTGTTTTTTTCTAGTTTTTTAAGTCATTTTTGTTAATAACTCAAAACTCATGTTTTGAATTTAGGATGTTAGTTGGAAATTCTTCATACCTTATTTTTAGGAAGTTTTTGGGGAAAAATTGGACTCTCAAAGATATGCATGTGAAATTACCTAAAATGGAAAAATTTGACAATTATTGAAATTTGGCAAATTTTGCAAAATCCGATTGTCAGCACCTTACGTCATCTAGTTAAATCCTTGAACTTGGTTTAGAATCAATCCCATCACATCCTCCAATCTGAATCTAAGCTTTAATCCAATCCCAATCTGAGCTTAACATAAATCCCAATTTGAGCTTTAGTCCATCTACATCCAAGATCTTCTGATATCAAAACAAATCTTAAGATCCCTTCTTTCATCTTATTCGAATCCATCCTATTTATCTTTTCATCATTTATTCTTTCCTTCTAATCATATATTCCCATCTTCTCAATTTGTATCCATCCCATCTAACATCATGAGTCCTTATCCTTCATCAATGCAACCAAAAATAGTAGTCAAGGGAAATCCCAATTATGTCGATGATGACAATGAAAGTCTTGTTGATCAAGATGAGTATGATATAGATCCCCTTGATGCTATCATTGCTAGTAAGCTTTCCCCAAGTGTCATCCAAAATCCAATCACTCACCCTCGAAATTCCATCACTCCTTTTCCCACACCTACTAGTACACCTTATGATACCTTTGGCAAGGGATAGCTAGTGTCTTCGCCATCTGCATATTCATCATGTCCTTCATCTACATCTTTCTCTTATCCACCATCCATATCCTCCTACACCAATCCATCATCCCAATATTCATGTCCTAATCCACCATCTCAATCTTCCCATCCTAATCCACTATCTGAATACCCTTACTACAATCCACCACTCGCATCCTCTTTTCCTGATCCACCATCCGCATCCCCCTACACCAATCCATCATCCCAACATTCTTGTCATAATCCACCATCTCAATCTTCCCATCCTAATATAATATACCAATACCCTTACTACACTCCACCACTCATATCCTCTTGTCCTAATCCACCATCCACAACCCACTACACCAATCCATCATCCAAATATTTCTATCCTTATCCACCTTCTCAATATTCACATCCTAATTTGCTATCCCAATACCCTTACTACAATCCACCACTCGCATCCTCTTGTCCTAATCCACAATCCACATCCCCCTACACCAATCCATCATCGCAATATTCCTATCCTAATCCACCATCTCAATCTTCCCATCCTAATCTACTATCCCAATACCCTTACTACAATCCACCAGTTGCATCCTCTTGTCCTAATCCATCATCCATATCCTCCTATGTCACTCCATCTTCCACTCCATCATGTCCTAATACTTCACCCACTCTTAGTCCTCCCTTCAATCCCATTCTTGTATCTAATCATAGTCCACCAATCCATAATCCTAGTCCTTCACCCATCCATAATCCATCATCCATTGCTACCATGCCATCTAAGCAAACAATATGCAAGTTTCTCACTCTAGATGTTCTCCAAGGACTCTTGACAAAGAATAAATCCCCAAATCCACATCTTGAAGTCATGGAACCATGCTGCCCCACTCCCCCATGTATAGTCACTAGTGATGAGGCCCTTCTCCATCCCACACCTACAATTACTGTTACCACCCCTAGCACCACACAAACTATTGAAATTTTCAAACCTGCCAAATCCATTTAATTCCCATCTTCCCCTCCTAGACTCACTAAACCCATCAAAGACACATGAATCCAATATAATCCAAAATACCCTCCAATGAACCTCATCAATCCTCCATCCTTCCATCTCCTCCACTTGAGGAGTCCCTCCAACATTATGCCACCCACACTGATTCATGCCAAGATTTTAATCCAAAGAATACCAACATATCCTCTTCTCCCGATCAAGATCTTGCCATCCCATCTAGCCCACCTCAAGATCACATTCCTCTATCCACTCCATCACATGATCCTCTTAACACTCAAGATCCAATTGCTCCATCTCATGATCCTCTTAACACTTAAGATCCAATTGCTCCATCTCATGAGCCCTTATAACCTACTACTACAACTCAATATCCTATCATATCACTTAATCCCTCTCTTGATCCCTTACCACTCACTCCTCCCGATCAAGATGCTATTACCCCATTATCTCCATCTTATGATCCTCTGTCGTCACCTAACCCCACTATCCCCACACCACTTTTATATTCCCTTGATACTCTCACATTCACCCATGTTGGTTTCCTTGTAGAAGAGGAATTGAGCATATACACCACCCATCCTCCTCCACCTACTAATGGACTCGCATCATGTTTCCAAAATAACAAGTACCCTACCATAGAGCGAATGCTCAAAAGCATGAACTATCAAGGAAAAGGTTTAGGCGTTCATGAGCAAGGTATTTTAGAGCCCATCCATGTCAAATAAAATTTGCATACACAAGGTCTCAGATATATCTCTCAAGACTCACAATCCAAAAATGTTGGTACAACATCTATACGTCCTCAATGAGCCTCCTCCAAAAGAATAATCGGCTCTTCTCGTCACTCCACTAAACCCTTTGTCATCACCCCCTCTTCATTGTATCATCTCACAATAGCCATCCATATCCCTCCTTCATCTTTTGAATCAATTTTGGGTCACTATGTCCCTACATCCACCATTACACATCCTCTAGGTACTAAGTCCATTTTGGGCCCTTATATCCCAAAATCACTTCCTCCATCTCATCCTATTCACCCTTTTATCCATCCATCACCTATCCATGCCACCCAACATAAACATCCCACTCTCATATTCAGTAATCAGGATCAACAAAGGCACATACCTACACACCCTCCATCCACATATCATTCCCAAAATCCAACTTCCATCACTCCATTCATCTTTCCTTCATATCATCCATCTCCTCGCACCCATCCCATTGCTATTAAAAGTGATTTGGATGCTAAAGTAAAAATGCATAAATGTAAACATCCACATGAATCTAAGGATCCTCTATTCCCCTTAAAAAGACATGTTGAAGAAAAAAAAGCAAATCCAAAATCCAAATCAAACCCACAAGCCACAAAGTCCCACCAAAGTAAAAATCAAAACCATGTGGATCCCAAAGAAAAAAGGTGCAATGCCTTCAAATGAAAAATCTATAACAACATCCATAATTTCTAATCCAAAAGCTAATCATACACACCCTCCATCTCTTAAATATATTTTGGGTCCCTATGTCCCAAATTTCACTATCCCATTTCCTCCATTATCTCCACATTCTTCGTCCACTAATCATCCTATCCTTTCACATCCACCAACATATGTGCCCATGTTGGTCCTGAAAAAATTTCCCCATCACACATCCACCCCATCCTTCCACTCATACACTTTCCAATATCCCATCCATTATCTCACATATCTCCCACATCAAACCCCTTTAATCCATCCTCTTCCATAACCTATTTATCCTAATAAGGTTGTACCAACATCCAATAGTCACTTCACACATGGGCTCTTAATAACTCGTACAGAACTTGATGCTTGAGTCCTTCATCCATCTCCTTATCACATATCTTCTAAATCCACTTATCCACATCCCTATCCTTATCCATATCCATCTACATACTAAACAAAAATCCTAAAGGTAAAAAAATTCAACAAAAAAATAAAACAAAAAAAAAAGTAAAGAGAAATAATTTGTCCAATCGTGAAAATTTACCAAACAAGTGCCTTGGATAAGTACCATGATGAAAACCTGGAAAATAGGTATCATGTGCAAATATCCCATCCTATTTATTCCCATAATTGGGGGAAACTACATCCCCTTCACCCATCTCCTCCATCTCACCTATCTTACATATCCTACATGTCATACCCCATTTATCCCAATCCCTTCATCCTTCTTGTGATCTTTGATAAAGATAGGGGCACCTATCTATATAGATGCTTTGGAAACCTCTTGGAATACATTCCCCTCATCCATACACTATCTTATTCCTTATCCATGTCCATCTCCTTTCTTTGTCCACTCATTATGCTAGGTATGTGCAGGGTCATCATGGAAAAAATAGGCCCTTAAGTGGAAAAAAATTAAAAAAAATCAGTGTTAGGCAACTTGACGTAAAAATTTGAATAATTTATCTATATTATTTCAAAAATATGTAAGAATAGATTTTTTAGAAAATTGAATGTAGTTTCTAAACTACTAGGTTTATTTAAAAATAAATAAAATCTATTTGGTGAAAATTTGAAATTTCAATGTAGTAGTACTTAAATTTCAGGGAAAAAATAAGAAGTAGGTGTCTGTCTAACCACCCTAACCATAATAAAATGACTATTTTTTATAATATTTTATATATAAGTAGAGGACTCATGTTCGATGTGATGCATATTTTTTATAATTTTTTTCCAAGTAAATAATTAATTATGAATTTCTTATTACAAATTTTAAAAATATAAAAATCGTATGTTTGACCACCTTAACTTGGTCAAAACTTCATGATTTTTTTTTAATCCTATAGTATGTGAAGCATAGAATGTGATGCATGTTTCGGATTCAAAAAATGTGATACCATTTGAAAGTTATAGATGTTTTTCAATCAGCCTATCGATCAGGACTTTAGTCGTAATTCTAATAGAAAATGAATAATAATAATTTATTAAATTCACATTAAAGCATAATTTATATTGGTGGAAAGGTGAGAATCTCCTCTAAAAACCCTTTTCGTTTCATCAATTTTGGGTAAAAAAAAGTCGTCAGCCACATACCCTACAAATACCCATAATATTGCCACTTTTTGGCCCATCATGATCCTGCACATACCCAGCACTATCATTAGTCTCCCTTCCTTGTCCATGCATTCTATCTACATCCATTTTCCTCCCTCATCCAACCATTAAATCCTCTTTCATTTATCTCCTTTATCTTCCCATCCATTCATCTTCCATCCCTCCTGCCTCATCAAACATGAAATATCTAGAGTGGGGGAATCTACTTCCTTTGTGACATAGTCCTTGGAGACATCCTTCATCCATCATAGCATCCATTCCATCCCTCATCCTTATCCCTCTATCCATCCATTATAGTGTCTCTTCTATCTCCCCAACCGTATCGTCCCATTCATCCATCCAAAAATAGAAAATCCCTTCCATCTTCCAAATCCTTACCTTCCCATCTATCCATCCATTAAACCTTTTGCACATCCAATTCCTTATCCCTCTATCCATCCATCCTATCATGTTTCCATCTCCTTATCTTTATCAATCAATCCCTTTCTCCCTATTTTTCCTTCCATCTCATAGTCCCTTGTCATTGGTGTCTAGCTATAGGCTCCCCCCTCATGCAACCCAATTCCATCTATCTCACTATCATCAATCCCACCTTTTCACACATCTTTTCAATATCCTCTCACTTTTCATCACTTATATATCCATGATATCATCATCTCAATTCATCTTTTGATGATTGAGATAACTATCCCATCCATGAGCTTCGTGCAATCACCATCATCCTATCTTATCCACTAGGTCTATCTTGTCTCATCATATCGGTTCCACTTATCCATTTATCATGGTCATCTAATCATACTTTGGGTGAGTCCACAATGCTGGTTTACAATTTTTAGACAAACTGGACACTGAAGTATTTTTATCTAACTAAATATTCACTTTTGGGCACCTATAGTGGCTAAACTATGAGAAATTTGAAGATTATGCAAGATTATTATTTGTGACTCTAAATATATTTTTATCAAAAATTTTGGAATTAGATTGCATTTCTTTTTCCATCTCCTTTGAAAACTAGTTTTTTTCAGTAAAAAACATTTTTAAGGAGTGATGCTCACCGCATGACACATAAATTTCTTTCCATAAAGGATAAAATTCTAATTTCTTCTAATTTAGATAATTTGTGACTACGATATCTAGTGCTTACAATTGGTTTCATAGTGTTTGATTTAATTTTTTTTCCTTAATAAAGTTTTTAAGTCAAACCAATTACATTTCAGACATAGGTGGACTGTATAATGCATAACTTTTTTTGTATGCATCAAATTCAATTTTTATTTTTTTGTTGGATCAAGGACTTCAATATTTGATACAATTATGTTTTTTAATTTTTTTTTTAAATCTACTATTTTTCCACATGTGTAGAAGAGAGAGCTCGATTTTTAGTGAAAAACCTACATTCACAAGAAATAAAAAATAAATATAATAATTAAATTAAATTAAATTAAAATTATACTTTTTTGGAAGCTTATAATAAGGAATACATAAAAAAAAATTAAATTAATTCATTTGATCCCCCAAAAGGTAAATCAAAAGTGGTTTTTTATCATCATTTTGATAGGTGTAAAGGAGACTTCGTAATAGGTATGGTTTAAATCTAGTGGGGTTTTATCCAAGGGGGCTTGGTCTAAGATAGTTTGATAGAGAAATATTCAATTGGAATCCTTTAAATGGAACTTTTCAAGGCTTAAATAATTATATTTTCTAAAAATACGTGATTTCATCAAAAATTAGGATCTCTCGGAAAGTGTGAACCATTATTGTGGTAGTTCCCTTTATCCATGGTCGGTCGTTGGCCTTTGTTCGAACTACGTTGCCCCTGTGCTTTCAAGTAGGCAAGGTCAATCATTTTATCCACCCCTGAGGCTTTTGTTTGTCCCATCTTTGTCATCCATCGTTCGTCTCCATTTTCCTCTTTCTACTTTTATCTATGGTCTTTTATCAAACTACGAGGGCTTTGCACTTGCCCGTAGGCAAGGCTAATCTTTGATCAGCCCCCGAGCTCCTAGGTCTTTAGGGTGTGTCCATCTTGTGTCTTGTCTCTTTTTTCTTGTGTCATGTCATCAAGTATGTCCCTATCTAGCTGGTTCTTCATAAATGAGATCCCTTAGTATCATGAGATTCAATCAATTTCATGTATCTTGAGCCATGTGGATCACTTAGTTTAGTTTCCATCTTTGGTCTTAACATGATGCATCCTTCCTCATCAAATTGCATCAATTCCATCCACCTTTTGATCCTATGGGAAAGAACATTTTAAATTGATTATGATCTTCTAATTCTTTTGGATTTTGTTTATCATTTGAGCTCCCTATCATACCTTGTCAGGGTCGCAATGATCCATAATATTATGGTGCACTTTAACTGGTAAACATAGGGGAATATCTTGATATTTTGTTTGTTTCTATTTTCTTAGTTATCCCACGTAGTACCCACCAAGATCCTTGCGGTCCTGTGTCACACTGGGCCATCCTTTGTGTTTGTGGTTTTCCAACATTGGCCCTACCAAAGCCCCTGTGACTTTGGGATGTTGGACTAGCCTTTTGTTTTTTGTGTTAGTACCATGTATGTAATATGAAGTCACCTTGGTTCCTCATACCTTGGTGCATATTATCTCATGCTATAGCAAATTAAGTGCTCACTACATGGCAGTTTTGATACGATGCTTTTAATCCATCCCCCCCTCATCTATCTATCCTCTCTATTTCCATCCCTCCCAAACCTCCATCCTCATAATATCCTCATCTCTTTGATATTCTTAGGATAATATAGATTGGTTATTCCAATCATCTTTTCATTCTCCCGCCTCCATTAAATCCTAATCCATTCACTATATAGCACAAATCATCTAATCACATCCTTGGTCTTGTTCACAACCTTGATACAAGCCTTGATCCAATCATCATCATCATCGAGATGTATCCTTCCCTATCCTTTTGTCTTTTCTTGGGATGTATCCTTCCCTCACCTAAAACACTTTCATCATCATCGGGATGTCACCTTCCCTATCCTTTTGTGTTGTTTTGGGATGTATCCTTCCCTCATCAACAACACTCTCATCATCATCATCGAGATGTATCCTTCCCTATCATTTTTCATTTTTTTGGGATATATTATTTCCTCATCAACAATGTTACACTCATCATCAATCCATTTTGGCTTGTAGCTTGACTAGGGCAACATCACATTTTTCCTTGAATCCATTTTTTCTTTATTTATTCTCATCTTCTCTTCCCAATCTCCTATCACTTATAATCCTTTCTTATCCATCATTTTGCATCATCTTCCCCATCTCCCCTTTCATCATTTCATCCATTTCAAAAGCACACCTGTGTTCTCTTGAACCCGCATGTCCTCTCAAGGGGGAATCCTCAATCCCTAATCTTCATCTTCCCTCCTATCATCTGTCTTCCTAGTCACTACTTTGAATGATTGGGGCATCTTTTACAATCTAATCATCTTCTTCCTGGTGCTATGCTTTAATCTTCTTTAAAATGATGTTGTACTTCATAACACCATCTCAAAGAGGGGGAAAATGTAGATACCTAAATTTTTCCACTTACGCTTGATCAAATTTATCCTTTTTCATCTAAATATCCTATTATTTGCATTAAGTAATATTACCATTATTTAATTAATACCCCTTAAAGTCCTCTAAATCCTTAAGGTATTTAGTTAAATAATTAAATACAGTCTTACCCTTTATTCCTTTCCTCTAAGGAATTAAATAAATAACCCCTTTATTTAATTCCCTTTATCTCCCATCCCCCATAATCTACACTTAATCCAAATTCACCTCATAATCCCATCATTAAGGATGTGCACATTCCTAATCCATGATTAGGATGTGTCACATCATCCAACTTTTGTAAGTTGGATCCTAATCCTCATTAGCTACCTAACCTTCCTCTAATCATTGATTAGCTAGCCTAATCAACCCCTTGGTCAACTCTCCCCATCCCCCAAAAAAATTTTAATTCCTATTTGTCTTCATAAGGTCCTTTTGAGGAATTTTGAATTCCTCTCCCATCTCCCAAGGAATATTAAATTCCCTTTCTCTTTCCCAAGGAATATTAAATTAGTTTTATCCTTTCAATGCATATTAAAAAGGAATTTTTAATCTCGTCCATTGATCTCTATCAATAAATCTTGACCATTGATCCATTATCCTCCAAAATCTATATATCCAAAACTTAGCCATTTTTCATCTCTCTCACCCATTTTGTATTGGAGCATCGTTATGTTGTCAAAATTTTGAGTGAGCACACATCCAACTGAACATCATGGGAAAATATACACAAGAGGTATTACATGCTGGTTTGAACTCCCCATCACCCGATCTTGAGTGTTTTTGCTTGTTTTTAGTCTCTTGCTAGGTTTCTTGCATTTTTAGGTAGATTAAAAACACTGCACACACTCTTGATCCCTCATTAGTTTTAGAAAGAATTGATCACCATCGAAAATAACATAGGTTCCTAGCCCTGCTACATGAAAGTTTCCAAATGGATAAGAATCAATGAATTGGTGGAGTAGTACTTGTTCCTTAGGAGTCCACTCACATCCTCTTCATCTTTTAGCATTTCTACACAATATTTCTCCTATTGGGAAATGGAAGTATGTGTGGCTTTAAAGGATAGGATTGAATTTTCTGCAATGTGTTTGGAATGTAAAGATTCATAAAGAATCTTCATCTTCACCTTGTGCTTGGTTCTCAATATCAGGTGGGACCAGTCAAGTGCTAGGTATCTGCCAAGCTTGGTAGTGAAATCTCTTTATAGACACATTTTGAATACATATGGAATGTCTATCACTACTACTTCTTGTGTGATGACTTGACTTGGGCATGAGAAGAGGGTCAAAGAAAATTCCTTAATCCAACCAATGGTTGGGACCTTCTTCCCATCTAGTTGCATGATTCCTTTTTCAAGTGGCTCATACTTAAGTTTCAAAGCATCTGCCACCTATTTTGGCATGATAGTTGTATTGGCTCCCAAATTGATCATATTATTATGCAAAATCTTATCTCCCATAATAAATGTTAAAAAGAAAGGTGTGGGATTTGACTTGCTTACCTATTTCTCCTTTGCATTGTCCATGTCATTTTCATATGCTACAAATTTTGGTGCTTGAGGTTCTGACATAGGTACCTTGTCTTTTCTTTGATTGCATATCAGACCTACTCCCATTTGACGAATTTTCTCTTATTTCTTCAATGCTTCCCAAAGTAGAGTCTTTTGTACGGGAATAGATATGATGTCCCACAATGATACATTAGCACGTTCCTTCTTCAATTGCTCCACCATGTTAAGCACCCCGATTATTTGGGCCTTGTGATTAAATGGTGGTATCTCCCTCATTTATAGAAGAAAACATTTCAATGTGATTTGGCTTGGTGTTTCACTCATCTCTTTCTCAGAGAAAATGGTAGATTACACTACTACAGGACAGGTCAAATGACAAGTAGTGGCAACTTCTTCTCTTGTGGCAGTGGTTGACATGGCTAAGGTCATGGCAGAGGTTGTTGCATGTATTCTCCAATGAGCCTTCTTTTAGACCTCATGATGTAATGTGAGTGTACTTGAGGAGCGCTAGTCATTGGAGCTTCATTTACAAATACCACGTCTTCTTCATCCATCAATGAGAAAAACGCTTGATCGGTTCCAATGTATAGCTCCTACACTAGGGACATCCCTTGCATTTGTGCTCTAAAATGACCATTATCCATTTTGGAAGACTTGTATTCACCTGCACTTGGGAGCAGACCTTTGCTTCTTTGTTTTGCTATCTTTTGTTGCATATTTCCCCTAGGAAAATTTTGGGGAAGGTGACTATTGCTGCATGGGAAACACCATATGTTCTCCTCTTCCACCATATTATTCTAGCTTGGTATCATTTTTTATGCTCTAGTTTTCTTTTACCATTTGAAGCGATATGGTGAGAACTATTTGGTTCACGGATGTCATATGTTGGCCTCCTCCTAGAGAAAACCCCTAGTACATGTTCTAGTGATTGGATGACTTTCTTTTGTCATAGGTCTGAGTGTTCGGCTTTGGAGGCATCGCATGTTGCCATTTGATGATAACTAGCTCATTAGCAAAAGTCCGCATGAGACTCTTCATATCGTTAATATCCACCATGACTGAGTTGGAGCCTGACGTGCTACTTTGTGTGGAAGGATACACATACATGGACTACAGTGTGCCCAACGTCAATTGCATAGTGGAAGTGCTTGAAGAATCTTCTTCTTGAGATGTCTAAAGGGTTCCATGAACATGGGCATAGGGGGTCATGGTGGGATCTTACCAACATTGATCAGGTTGTTCTCTATGCGCACGGCCACCTCGTATGCATCGAGAAATATATTCGATCCCATGGAGGTTATCATAATTTCAATGTTCAAATTGATAGCCTTCAGATAGAACATGAATGCCATCATAGCTAGGGGTTGAGCAGTCACAAGGATCCTCTGCCAAGTTTTATCAAACCTGGTGTTGAAATCACTCATGACCTCTTATAGGGCCCTTTTGATAGTGATTAATTGGTGTAATAGTGAGAAGTAATCTCCCTTTTCTGAAAAGCATTTGAATGACCTCTCTCTGAGCTATTCCCAAGAGATAATAGAGCCCGAAGCCAAATATCAATACCAATCTTGTGCTTTTCCTTTGAAAGAGGCAGCAAACAACCTTATAGCAATATTTTCCTCTACTATATTCTATACCCTACATACTTTCACTATATCTTGAAGGTGTTCGGAAGGGGTTTTAAAGTCTTCTTTGGAGAATTTTGGGATAGCCTTGAGGGAATTAGTGGGTATGGAAGGCCATACATCTAGGGGTGAAGGTGGTTGTAGTGGACTGCCACAATCCCATGTTACGAAGTTTCTAGGAGTAGGGGGAGGTACGTGAGCCATAGAGAAAATATTCCTATGAATCGGATATACATGTATTATAATTTGGAAGTTTAGGCCAACAATTGGAGTAGACAAAGCTTTGGATACTAAGCTCTTACTTCTTACTCTATTACTCCTTATAGGTGATACAAAGCCTATAAGTCTTCTCCTTCTAGGTATTGAGGAAGGTAACTCAGAGTAGTGAAAGTACCTCTTAAGATGCTCTTGTTTAGAATTTGGGCATGAAACTTCTTGTTTCCTTCCTTAGCTTGATTCAAGAAATATTTCTAACTTCTAATCAGGCATTTGGAAAACTTCTTGTCCCACTGAGCATGCTAGAAAAAGAATTGTTGATCATCAAAGCTTGTACCTCTCTGATAGCCTTATGGGAAATTCAACGAGTAGGGGACAAACCGTGTCTCACTAAATACCTTTAGGATTTTTATAGAAAGTTGGCTCTTCTTTGGGGTTTGGAGATAAGGGGAGAAGAAAATGTAAACATAAAACATAAAAGGCGATGTGCTAAAGCTTTTACAACATTTCAAACCCACATCATTCCTATGAGTGATATAATTACACACAGAATGCCACAACCCTTCATTGTTGGAAAGAGAACGAACAACAAAGGCTAACTTGAAGCACACTGCAGACTTTCAAATCTTTCCATAGGTAGTGTTCATTAAGGTTTGATCAAACATAAAGATTTCTTATGAGTAACAGAACAATATCTCAAAAATCACATGAACTATTCCTCCTAATACAGCATAGCATAACAAAACAACTCTCAGAAAAATAGAGAAGTCTAATGACATAATACAGTTTTCTTAAGATACTACTCTACCATACAAGCATACAACATGTAAATCAACTACTTGAACTATCCAGATTTAGCTTGCAAAACACAATGTTTCATTCAAAATGATAATATAAAGAAAGAAAGCTTGAGCAAGGCCATACATGCATAGTCTCAAATCTTTCTCCTCAATAGTTCATGCTTTTAAATATCAAATGAACTTTGAAATGGAGGTTAGATTCCAATACAAAAATGGTTTAAACCTTAATAGATATAACATGCTAAAGAAAAGAAGTTTTGCAACTTTTCTTTTGAAAATAAATCTAAAATCCTAAGAAAACTAAAGAAAATTTTCTTAACAAAAAAATTATAACTTGGAATCCAACCCCCCATTGTGTCATTTCCCTCCTTATATAGCCGCCAAAAGAAGAAAACACCGCCTCATCACAAAAGTAATTGCTTCCAAATGTTGATACTTGATAGCTTGCAATTGATCATAGATCCTTGGTTAGGTCGCAACAATATTTGCTCATTAATTCTCAGCTACTGCATTAATGTCCTTTAGATATTTAGCAAAGATAGAGGCTCGTAAATGACCAAATCATAAAAAAAATTTGGCAAAAGGGTCCATTTGACCAATCACATCAACCTAAGGCACCAAATCAAAGCTTCCATCCCCCAAAAAAAGAAAAGAAAGTCCAAAAAGCTCCGTCAGACTCCTAAAAGATATCATCTCATAAGAGGCGCAATCCCCCTGCAATGAAAAGATGACATGTCAAGTGGGTGGGGATCCTAAGTTTTCTAAAATATGTCTTGGAGAAAACATCTGCCAAGATAACACTTGTCGCAGGCCCTCATCCGAAAGGAAAATGATAAAAATAAAGTTGTGCAGCCACCACATGGCACATTGCCTATCTTTTTTACCAGCCTTGCATAAACCCAAACATATTTGAAGCCAAAAATAAAAGAAGACGAAGATCGAAATACTAAGGAAAAGAAAAACATTTCATAGTCTCTAGATGAATGAATCTAATATGTCTATGGCATGCCTCCAATAACCAACATGTTTATGTGTCAATGTTCCTCCATAAATGAACACATAGGGTAGCCCTACTCCTAGTTGCCTCTGGACAAGTGGTAAAAATATTACAATATTCTCCCAAGCCCAAACCATCAAGAGAGTAGTCTCAAAGCTAATACTTTTTTCCCCTCTATATGTGACATCATGGATTTAGAAGTATAACATGACTAACATAGATGGCCCCCAAGCATAAACAACACCTCAGGTGAGCATACCAACTAGCATCTCTCCCCATGCGTCTAGAAATCCATGTCCACACTGATCAGGGCACATGAATCCACCAATACTGTTGTAAAGGATAATAATGAAGAGATCATATCTCTTTTCAAGCACATCCCAGTGAATCTTGCACTCTTCTACTCCTAGCTCAATGATGTCTTCGTGATCGAAAGAACTCACAATCAAAGCCTACCCTTGATCTAGGTCATAAGACACACTTTTCCAATTGATTAGAAGTCTGAGGATTTTCCATACATCCTCTAAAGTCATCATGGCCTCTCCTATTGAAAAATGAAATAAGCTAGTCTCCAACTATCATCGCTTAGCCAATGAAGTCAATAAATTTTTTTTATCCTGAATCACGAGCATGAAAGTGACAAAGTATGATCCCAAGGAAAGTAGTTGATCCCTATATTCATCCTCTAGATGCTCACATAATCTGAAAGTCAAAGGTCATCTCTCTCAAGTGTAAATTGAGTCTAGTGTGACCTGTGCTCACAAGAAAGCACATTATGTCAATCAAAAAGCCTAAGTAAACCTATCTGACCTTAGTTGTAGATAAAATTTTAATTAAATTTGGGGAAAAATTTTAAACAAGCAAATGTGTTGCACTATCTAGAATATGTACATTTCAAAAGTCAAATGTATCGCAGAATCTGCACATGTGGTGCACTTTTGTAAATGTGTTAAATTCCCTATCAAATGTATCCTTTTAGCCAAATGTGATGTTCAAAACCATAATTACATATAAAAATCACACATGTGGCTTAAAAACTCACATGCGTCACTAAACCCTATAACTTTGTCTCATAAAATTCATTTGCATCGCAAAAAATTCAATTGCGTGTATACCCTATGCACTTGCATCACATCGAGAAAATGTAATGAAACACATTCACTTGTGATGAACATAATTAAAGATATGGGAAAAGGGGGTTCATTGCATCTATTTTTCCCCTTTTAGAGCCCTAAAACTAGTAAAAATTTAAAAAATTACAAATCAAGGTTGGTGTACTTACCACATCCCTTGAGCCCTTTGGCCATTTGTAGGTCCTGACCCAATATCTATAGTGTCGAGTGTGTGGTACTAGCGACATCTTGGTAGGGTAGGATTTCACTCTCTCTCACTATTCACTCAAGGTTAAAATGCACAAATGATTGTACTATTAGAAACCAAATCACATTTATACCTTTCTAAAATGGGATTTTTACCTCCCTTTTTTACTGGTCGTGTCAAATGTTGAACCAAAACCCTAATGTGAACTTCTTGGGGACCTAAAATTGAAACCTTTTGCTAACAAAGCATAGAATTTTCATTTCAAAAAACCTTTTTCACTTTTTTCAAAAATTGCAAAGTTTGCAAAAAAAATAAAATGAGAGGGCATTGATCTATCCTACCTTCATCGGGGCACGTAGGGGCATGATTTGAATTGAATTTTATTAATTATTTTTTGACACAACACTCAAAATCATGTTATTTGAAAGAGAGGAAAAATGTAGACACTAAAAATATCTTGGTTTGCGAATGCCATTTTTTCAC
Source organism: Sequoia sempervirens (assembly GCA_007258455.2). NCBI lineage: Eukaryota > Viridiplantae > Streptophyta > Pinopsida > Cupressales > Cupressaceae > Sequoia > Sequoia sempervirens. Next base: position 80,514,206 of record VDFB02000017.1, read on the forward strand.
ATCAATCTGTCTTCTTCCCTTTATAATTAAATAATTAAATAAATTTAATTAAATTTAATTATTTTCTTTGGTCACATTCTTCTATTAATTAACTACTTTTAATTATTTAATTAATTCATTGTCTTTATTCTTCTTTGATTAATTAAATAAATTAAATATTTATTTAATTACTCACCTTCCACTTTTCATCTATAGTTAAATAACTATTTCAATTATTTAACTATTCATTTAACCTCTTCTCTCCTCCAAAATAATTAATCCAATTTAATTATTTAATATCTCTTATTCCATTTCCTCTGTATTTAATTAAATGGTTGAATTAATAATCATTTTATTTAAATGTTACTTCCCTCTTTCTCCATAAATAAATAATCATTTTTATTATTTATTCCTCCATGTCCTCTCCCAAATTAAATAATATGATTATTTAACTGTCAAGATTCCTTCCTCCAATTAAAAATTATATTTGATGCCTCCACTTTCCCTCCACTTCCTCTTTTGAATTTCAACCGTTGATTCCCTCTGGTCTTCTTTCAATCTTGACCATCTATCCTTACCCATCCCTAACCCTACCACTATGTGGTGGATGAAATCCTAACCATTGATATTTTCATATTCTATAATTTCAATCTTGACCATATATATGAGAAGTTTTTCTATAAAAGAAGGTTGTCTCCCTCATTCCAACATTACAACCACTATATCGAAAATTCTTGCTATCTTTTCATTGTCACTTGCAAGTTGTTGGAAGTTGAAGGCTGCATCAAATGGTTGTCATTAATGTCAATATGTTGTCATTGATGTCAACACAATACTGGATGTATGATCCATTTACATGAAGTTATTTCTCATCAAATATGACCACTATATGTGGTATGTGGTGTTTGTTTTGAGGTTCGGTTCCTACCATGAAGACAAGTTACAATTTGGATATTTTGGCTGACTTAGCATGTGGAATACTAATTATTCCCTATGGATATTTTAGCTGACATAAGAAATCTATTAACCTTATACAGGGCCGACCTAATTGATAAGTAAGATATACATACATATATGTGTGTGTGTGTGTGTCTAGAAAGAGAGAGGGGAGAAAGAGAGGAGGATATAAAGACAAAAAAATTGAAAGTGAAAGAGTGAATACAACAGATCAGAATAAGTGAAGAAAGTGAAGACAATAAGTGTGTGATCATAATAGAATTATTGAGCGATTATTGATATACAACATTACCTTCATAGAGCTTCATTCAAAACTAAATTCAACAAAAGAAAATTCATTAGTTCATTTTTGGCAGTAAACCATAACTTTTGTATTTTGGTAGTGAGTCATCTTTTGTATCTTCAAGTTGTAGCCCTATGGATAGTGAGTCCTTATTGTAGGAAGTGAGCCTCATCTCAGGTAGTAAGCCTTATCTCGGTCAATAAGCCTTATATCAAGTAGTGAGCCTTTTTGTAATCGGCTTTGATATTTTCTATAGTGTGAGTTAATCCTCATTATGGTTTTTCCCTCATTGAGTTTTCCACGTAAATATAGTGTTGTTGTGTTTGTGCATTTCCATTTGATGGTTAATCATTTAATCAATTTATATGTTAAGTTCCAATAATTTAATTGAAGGCTATAATTTGTGACAATTGATTCACCCCCCCTCTTAGTTGTCCTATTCAACACAAGTATTCAAACACTTCAAAATTTGAGGGAAAGCTTGCATAATACACAAAATGAAGGAGATGCAATGAAGGTTAATCAATTTCAACATGGGAAGTTGGGTATAGTTTTTTTTTCATTTTCTTTCCATTGTTGATTATACTTTCTTGTTTGGATTGGGATTTAGGAATAGATTTTAGGTAGTTGTGGTTGCTATCATTAATCTTTTTCTATGTTTTTTATTTCTAACCCTTTCTATAGTTTGGTTGAGTTGTTATGTTGAAGTTGGTTTAGTGGTGATGAGGAAGTGTTGAATATGATGAGAATGTGTTTGTGGTGCTTGGTTTCCAAGGGATTTTAAGAAAATTTGAATAAAAGATGAAATAGTTTGTTGTAGAGGTTTTCGGGCATATAGAGTGGTGTTCTTGTTTTTCTATACATTCCTTCTCTATTTAACATCTGCTTATGTGATTCAGATATGTTGATTAGAGGTGTTCATAAATGTTATATCCAAATTTTCTTGGTTTGGATCATTGTGCAGAAGAAGTTGTGTTCACTAGTCTGTGTACTATGTATTACAGTGGTGTCTAGGAGAAAAGGTTTTTCTCCACATTTCTCCATAGTTAGGTTTTTGGTTTTGTTGTTCTAGAAGTGTGATGATAAGGTTCATACTATCTACCTATTGTTGATTTTTTTGTGGTTTTACGCTTTGTGAGTTGATTTTTTGAGTTACAATGTGTAAAAAATTATCTAGGTGAACAAGATGGGTTTGTTCTTCAAGTGAAATTTGTTGTGAAGAAATTTTCTGGATTTCAGGGTGTTGGTGGAATATTCCAAGTTATTCTTAAGTTTTTTGTATGTTCTACAAGTCATCTTTGGATTAGAGGAAGTGTGTACTTGAATTTTAATGGTGTTTACATAGGTTCGATTTACCTTGAGTGTTTACACTAATTATGGATTTTCTTCAATAATTATGGAAGTGTAGCATCATGTATATATGTATGATTTGTGTCCTAGTTAAGATTTTGTGTGGTCCACTTTCATTCCTTTCCATTGCAATAATGCTTAGTACCAACCTAATTTGAATTTGCATGGTTGAGGTGCATAGACAACCTTGGAGAGTGTTTTCATGGTCGAAGAAGCTATAAATAAATTCCAAGTATTGATGGAGGATTGTGTGTGTAGTGTGTGATATGAATTGTAGAGTTGTGAAGTGCAGTGCAAGCTTTAATGAGTTAGACTATTGGAAGCAATGAGCAGAGGGTGTCTATAATATTAAAAAAGGTTGTGAATTTGTGTTGTTGATGTTTTGGTGGAATTTTTTGTTGCATTGAGATGAATTTCTCACTATAACATTCTTCTTTCTTCTGTTCTATAATCTAGCAATGATCCATAAGCAGTGAATGCTTCTTTCTTTTGGGTAGTGAGTGATCCCTTCAATGTTGAGCCTCTCATATTCGGTATTGTTATTAATTTATATTATGAGATAATCCTCACCGTGGTTTTTTCCTTCTTAGGTTTTCCACATAAATTTGGTGTTCTAGTGTGCATGGTGTTTGTGTTTTAGTTTTCAATTAAGTTGATGCGGATCTAAATGTTAATGAGGATTTTATATGTTTTAATGCATAATTGATTCACCTCCCATCTTAGTTGTCTTGTGCATTCAATAGATCTATATGTGCTAGAGGAACATAGTTGATTAGCATAGTAGCTACCTAATCACAAATCAACTCAAATGAGCTCTTACCAATTGTTTCTTTTGATATTTTCTTATTGACCTATGGTACAAACCTCTATTTCTCATCATGTACTTTATAATAAGTGTAATAGGACACTCATACCCATGTTCATTATTTTGAATTACAATAACAATAGTAATATAGGATTTGGTAGAGAAGAAGAGTTGGAAATGATTACAATAGGCTAGACTTAAGAAGATTGATACATCTTGAATATCTTCTTAGATTCCACATGTGTATTAATAGCCTTCTAGTTATCACTCTATATAACTAATTCTTCATTCACATCCTTAACATAAGAAAGAAAAAGGAGACAAATAGTAATGTATTGATCTTGTTCATAATATCCCATGAGAAGGTTAGGATCAAAATCAAAGGATGTAACTTCATTTGTGACATTGTAGTTATCCTTTATAATGTACAATATTCTATTTTCCCATTTTAGTTTGAACTCTTCATATCATAGGTCGAGTTGATCATGTGGGAGGATCATGTCAATTGCATCAAGAATACAAGGTATGACTTGACTACATGAACATTTTGGTATATGCACATCATATTTTTTGTGTCTCTTTTTCCCCTTTTTTTCTTTCATGATGTGCATCTGAACCTATTTGAACCATATTTAACCCTGCCTGCATGTCATTCACCCTAACCCTACCATCTTGACCAAATATTGTATAATTTTTATGATCACATGTTAGACTTGTGTCTACCCTGATACCATTCATTTGGCATCCCCAAGACCTGAACTCTAAAAGTACATATTAAAAATCCTATGTCCTTTGTATCCACAAAAAAATTAAACTTCCTCATCCATCCATACACCTCACTCTTCTTGTTAGCACACAATGATTCTACTTCCCTATTCCCTTTTAACTCTTTCAATCCAATCATCTACCCATTCAAAAATTTCCATAAGTATTTCAAAATTTTGGGCATTGTCCTACCTGCATACTTTCTTGCATAACTCCAATTCCTTGATGCCAATTTCATCAATATGTTATGTTTATGTCATTATTTTTAAAGCTACATGTTGATTCATACCTACTAACACATCATGATATCATTGCTCATCATTTTTTATGCACCAAAATTTTATCGTTTAGAGTTAAAGTCATGGCCAACCCTTAATTTGGTACCCATTTCCTTCCACTCCCAAAATCAAGAAACTCCATGATTACTTTGTTAAAACTTATAAAAGTCATACTTTTCACCGTTCCTTATCTCAATACCTCCTTTAAGGTATCCTTGACCTATGGATCCTAACATATCAACAAGTTATTCTTTGTTAAGGCTTCCCTATTGAACTTCCCTCATTAATCATCCCTCCTTGGCATGAATTCCTTATCAAACCTAATCCCCTAATTCTATGGCCCATGGCATGAGATATGTGTCATATTTGATCCCTAATGTCTAAAATTTATACCTTTTCCATATAAAACCCTACCTACCTTCTCACATGGACCAAAATGGATTTAATGTATCTACAAAATCATGTAACCATCATACCTAGCATGTTAACCCTTAGAAAACATATTTTAATCAAAAGGGCATGGATCTATAGTAAGAAATGAATGAATAGAGGACACCAGGTAACTAATTCAATGGTTTAGATTTTATAGTTTGATGTTTACACCATATTAAAGGAACTTCTATGGTGTATTTTATAGGTTTATCCATGCCTTATTACAAAAAATCTGAAGGAACCATAAATGAAGGAAATTCTTGTATATAAAAGAGGAACATTTCCCTACACTTCCATGGTACATTTTGGTATATTAGTAGCACATTTTAGGATATGATTTGGGGAAAATGATATCCAAGGAGTATTAAAATTATTTTTAATCATACCTATCATGTGTAATTTCATTTATTATGAACCTAGCTGTTGAAATGAACAAGACAACTAAGAGGGGGGGTGAATCAGTTGTAGCAAATTAAACCTTCAAAACTCTCAACAATAATCAGATCCACAAGTATTCATTAAACCCTTATTTTTTTAGTATGATTAAACATGAAATGCACATAACAAAAACTAAAATAGAAACACCATGTACAAAAGAGAACACCAGATTTACGTGGAAAACCTAATGAGGGGAAAACCATAGTGAGGATTAGCTCACAATATAAGTAATTGAAAAATTGGTATAAGTGCTCATTGCCAAAATAGGGCACACTGTCCAAGAAGGCTCATAGCTAGGGCTCACTACCACAAAAATAAATACAAGAAGATAGAAGAAGAATGTTACACAAAGAACACTTTTTCAATGCAACAAGGAATCCACCACAATGCTCCAACAATCTTATAGGCTTTCTTGAATGATTTCAAACACCTTCAACTCACTTCCTTCAAGGACCCTAACAATAAAATTCACACTTATTTGCTCAAATTCACATCACACACTTCACTCACATTGATCTTTAATCTTTATTCAAACTTCATTTATTCCTCAACTCACAACAACACCACATTATTTATATCAACCTCAACCTCAAAAACCTTCTCCAATGTCGATAGCTAGTCTTTATACATACAAATTCAAAATAGGTCAGAATCTAAACATTATCACGGTGAATAAGAATGAAGGCAACCTACAAAAAATATTAATTAGGAACCAAATAGATCCCAACACACCTCAACATGCTTCTACAAGCCTCACAAGTAGTTCTAACACAATCATCATTAAGTACACACTTCCTTAAGTCGATCCAAAACTTTCATACAACAAAAAATTTCACTTGAAAAAATCTAGAATATTTTGCAAACTACTTGAGATTTATCAAACACTTCATCCAAACTTGCATCATTTAAATACTTCAACTCAAAACAACAGGTAGACGTTGTTCACAGTTTACTTATTTATCAAATTTTCTCAAAAGCATTTGGAAACCAAGTGCCAAGGAAATCATCTTAGCTCATTTCTTCATTCCAACTCATCTTCAGACACTACAACAAGAAGATAGATCCATCTACTCCCAACATTTCCTCAATATCTCAACTATACATGCACAACTTGCATCAACCTATTTTCCTCTTTTTCACAATTTTCTCAATAACCTCAACATCTTCATCATGCAACAACTTCCTTAACACACAGTTGACATTAATGAAAACAACAATCAATAGACTTCCTGTTGACATCAATGACAACACTTTGATACTTGCAACACTAGCATCTTCCTTCGTGGGTATTCAGGATTCAAAGTGCTTCATTTAAAAAATGATAATAAAAATTAGAAATGAGAGAGTAGAAAAAAGAATGACTTACATAGTAGAACCTTAGAGTTAATTGTTTTTAGATCTAGGTATAGAATTTGATATGCTAATGGTTTGGTTTTATCCAAACCTTTTAATAAAAATTTTGTAATATTTTTAGATCGAGTGATTAAAGGAAAAATTAACCTTGAGTGAGTATCTCCATGTGTGTGATGTATAATTTTGGACATGTGCTAATTCGGTGAGATATATGACTATAAAATCCTCAAGATGATTGTGTGGTATCTTCTTATAATAATAATAAAAATATATGAATATGCTCATGAATTATTAATTGGACTCATTTAATATTATACAACTATATACTACTTTCGTGAATGTATGTATAGGTCCCAACTTGTACACTCTAGAATATGTATTTTCTTTTGTGATATCCTAATTAAGATATCACCTTAGGTTTCATTTATTAGATATTTGATATAAAATGAGAGACTCTATTGGCCAAATGGATTAAGGTACCAATCTACTACTAGTTCCACCTATTTTACTCTATTCTCACTACCATGTTTGAATGTATACAATAAAATTAATGTTTATCATTAATTATATTCAAGGCATTTATATTGAATATTATCTACCATTATAAGGTTCTGGATCTTGAGTATTGAAAACCATCATATAAGCATAATACGATGATTAAAATAAGGGTGCACTGTGCAATGGGTATGGTTTGTATTAAGGTTTATGTTGGTCATTGTGGTAATATCTATTGTATCACCTTAAGGTTACCTCACTTGGTTTAGTAGAGTCAAAAGTTGATTTTTTACCCACCTCAACAATTGGTCCTTAACTACCCAACCTAAACATATGTTTTATGGTATTCTTCCTAGGTTTGACACTCTTAACACTTAGGAGATTATCAAACTTTAGGGATTTTGGATCTAAAAATTAGAGCACCAAAACATCCTTCTTCTCATTACCTATGCTTTATTCTTTTAATGGTTTGGATTGAAATTGTAGAGCCTTGTCATGTGAATTCATCTATTTTGGAGCACTTGTAATAGTTGATGATACAAAATGTTCAAAATCTTCTACCACATATAGATTTTTTAATCACTCATTATTGCACTAGATCTATTCTTCTCTCCATCACCTTTGTAGCACTAATTTTCTCATTTGATTCTTTATATTAACTTCCTCTTACTATTGTTCATGTTATTTCCATTTGATCTAGCAATAATAACATTACTCCATTACAAATTTAATTATTTCTTAGTTGACATCCATTTTTCACTTGCATACTATTGCATCTATATTGGTTGTTATGTTGTGACTTCATGGTTGTGACTATTGACTCCTTCACGTGAGTTACATTGGATGTTCAATATTGTGAGAAAGCAACTCATGTTGATCTAGATTAGCACTATGTTAAAATTGCAAGTTTTGATTAGTTGCAACATAACTAGTATATTCATCTTCTTCTATTAAATCATATTTAGATATATCATACTAATCATCCTCTTCTTCATAGTTCACATAATTCTTGAGAGGGATTATATTCATCTTCTTCTATTAAATCATATTTAGATATATCATACTAATCATCCTCTTCTTCATAGTTCACATAATTCTTGAGAGGGATTTTGTGCTTTCACATGCAACAAGTTGACGTTGATAAAATTTAATTAGAGATTCCTACAATTCAACTACAAGGTCAAAATATTTTGTTCTTCTTATCTCAAGTGATCTATCAATTATTTTTGTACCTTTCTTATACTTTTTATTGATTAAGCAATAAAGAGCGCTGAACTGAATACAAAAAGTTATCCATTACAAAGCAGATAGAAAAAATGTCCAAAAACTGACCACCAAATCAAACGAAACCAAGAAACAACAAACAAACAGCAAAACAAAATAAAATAGAAATCATAGAACTACCATAGGCTCCTCCGAGCAAGCAACTTCTAGAGTCTACTTTGTCTTCTTGTGTTTTTCTTAGTCTCCTATTGCTCTTCCTCTTGATCATGTTTCTTCTTCTTCTTCTTAATCTTTGACTGACTTGTAGCAACCCCTATCATAGACTTCTTCATGATTTAGTTAGTAACTTTCAAAAGACCACATAAAGCTTTCTCCATTTTGGTCAACCTATTCTAATACAAATTCATAGCTTTGCACATGCTTTCCCAAATTTTATCATAGATTGTATCATCCTATTTATTTTGCTGGGCCATTTCCATCGTGCTAACTACATTTCGAAGGTCTGCAATCTCTAATAGGTGTATAGGTGTACACAGGGTCCTCTTGTAGGTCAGTCTTTTCAACTCTTCAATGCACCTCGTAGGCTTCTTCAACATTAATTTCCTCATCACCAAAATCCGCCCTTTCCGCGTCACTAGAAGAAACATATACATTCTGAGGGGAAAGGGAGACCAGGCTACAACATCATTCTTCGTATTTCCACAGAATTGTATAACTTTATCCATTTGTTGTCATATGTGTTTGTGATTTCTCATTTCTATTATATAACTTTATCCATGTTATATCATTATTATAAGGTAAAAAGTTCAAAATTCTTGCATCTTTTAGACTAAATTTTCAACAAAGTAGCATTTAAACATTTCTAACTAATAGTTTGAGCTAGAAACTTTGTCTTGTCATATTTGTTCTAGCTAAACTAGATTTGGATCACTACTTTTCAACTAGTGTTGCCGAATAGATATATATTTAATAGAATTTTGATGCTAATTTACAAAATATAATTTTTTAAAATTACGTATGTAACACCAATTTGATAATCTTCCTAACACATACTACTTAAAATTGAGATCAGTGCTATGAAAGTTCATATTATATGTCCTATCAAATAAAATTAGCGTATCAAAGCTACCTTCCCGAATTAGCTTGTTGGTTATTGGCAGAACGATAGCTTGGATCCTAGATGTCTCTATAGAGTTGTTGTTGCAGACTTTACTTCTTAGCTTTGATGCTTTTGTTCAGAATTTCTTAGTTCAATCTTTGTTAGTAAAGTGTTTGTTATCATTTATTACTGTTTAGTATCCTTGAAACTGTTGTATTACTATGGTTGATTTCTCTTTCACCCTACAACTCCTTTTTAAACTGCTAATCTTTCTTCTATAAATTAACTGTGTTCACTATAAAATAAATAAACAAAAACGAAATCTCAATATCAAATAACAAGATTTATCAAGAAAAAAAGAAAAAGCGATCAACATAATGATCATAGATGATATTGTGAAGGCTCTTCAAGTACAAGCCTTTCAGGAGTTCAGAAGTCCTCCCAAAATGTGATGATTGATTACTTATGTATTATTGAAATGAAAGGCTCTCGATTTTGCTGGAGTTTTGTCCTTTTAAGAGTTCAGAAGTCCCCCCAAAAGTGTGATGGTTTGATTATATATACATCTTGTGTACGCATGCCAGGCATACATCTTTTCTAAGCTTGTGGATACGGATGTAAATTTTGACACGGCATTACAAACTTCATGTGAATAGAGTCAGCTTTTCGAGTTGGTTTCCACTAAACATTGAAACCGTATGCCCATTTTAAAGGAGGGTGCATCAGTTCTTAACTCATTCAAATCGGCGTTCTTTAGAGGATTGTAAGGTGCATATTTATTCCCACTTCTGTAAGATATTCTGCGGAATTCGCTGTACTTTTGTCCTTGGCAGAGTTTCACAGAAGTGTGATGGCTGATTGCCACTCACTCGGTGGTGGTACGATGATAATAAACATGTCTGAGCATGTCAGGATGCGTCTTTTCTAAGCATGTGGATACGGATGTACGTTTTTTACGAAGGTAAAAGGGAATAGTTAATAATAATGTTAGTAAGTATACTATAATATTATGAAATATTATAAAAATATTTAGTTTAAATAATATAATAATATTGTTGAAATATATTATATTATTATACTAGATTATATTTATAAAACTATATATAATTTAATTATACCCTTTTAATAATTATTTGAATATTATATATTTTAATATTTATTAAAACATTAAATATCATAGAAACATAAAAGTTCAAATTAGAAAATTTTCATAAAGTTGATAAATTCTCAAAGTGAAGGGTGTAAATCCAATATTTATACTACTTTAAATGCATTTCACCATGTCTAATCAAAAGTATTGTACGTCCGACAAATAAAAGTATAACTAAATTGTAAGTTGCATAACCCCAACTGACCGCCCGTGCAAGTATGCGGCATGCATCCATGCCCCAGGGCTGGGGCTGGATAGTCGCTCTGGCATTCAATGGGTGAGAAGACCGTCATTTGAAAAGTCTCCCATTTTAGTCGCTCAAAATGAGCACACAATCTCCGCTCTTGAAAACCTTCATTTTTCTTTCACTGAACAACCAAGTGCAACGAAAGAGGGTTTAATTCCAATCATTTTGCAGGCTAGCAAAGTGGTGGAGTCATTGTTTCTTTTTTAATGTTTACCATTTTAGTTTGTAGTTGGAATGGATTGATTCATAAAGGTAAAAATATTTAAAATATATATATAAATTCAATGTATAATGTTGCAATATTGAATAAGACGAATTTTATTCTGATCTTTTTCAATTTTACTTTTAATCTTTTCTACCACTGTTATATTTGGTAAAGAATATATATATATAGACACTTAAAAATGTTTTGGATGATATATGCATTTGAATCCAATATATTAACATCATTTTGTCCCAAAATTCATCCTCCTTTCACTTGTTTAATTAAATTAGCCTAGCTATTTAATTAAATACATCATTCTCATCTATTAATTTGATTAAGCTAATTAGGTTAATTTCTCCCCCTTTCATGCTAACCTTCCATCCTATAAAATTGGATAAATCCAAATATTTAATTTTAATACTCTAAGTCTTCTTATTTAAATTAAATAATCATAATTATTTAAATTAAATGTCATTTTGACCCTTTTTCATTAAATAAGTTAATTATTTAATAGTTTAATGTCGTAAAATTGCATCCCTTGCAATTTCACATAGATTCTTGCATTTGCTTCGGTGTCCACTCCCTTAGCATTTGTGTAGGCTCATTTTAGCCCTTACATCAACCTTTTTCCCTTCTCAAGATGTTTAGGACCCCTTTTTCGTAGCCACCTTCATGCATCAACTTCACATCAAACCTTGTCCTTTTTGATAAAGCATCCAAGAGCTAGATCTATAGATTAAAGAACCCTTCACATGAACCAGTCAATGAAATTTCATTAACACTAATGGGGCTTTATAATGTACAAAGGCCTTGGGAAAAGGCATGAGGAAAAGATGGAGAGACAACAAGGAAAGCAGGTAACCACCCTCCATCAATGCACAAACCAAAAAAAGTTAATGCAAATACTGCACTAAATGCTAAGTCGGACTTAAGAGCATGCAGCAAATAAAAGTGTACTCCAACACCCCCTCTTAACTACAACTTAGGGAGAACCATAAATGAATGAAAGTGCAATATGCAATATGAGATACATTATGGGTCCTAGCAACAAAGCCTTGTTAGGTACCCATGTACAACTATAATGCAATGCAAATCACTCATAATCAAAGAAAAGGAGAAAAACCCTGTGGGAGAAAACTCCTCTCCAAAAGAGAGAACAAAAGTGAAAGGAAGGAGGACTCCTCAAGACCCCCTAAGGAAAACTTCCTTCATCCCTAACATCGATCACAACTAAAGATAGCGAGGAGATTCCAAAGGTTTAGTGAAGATGTTTGCAACCTGCTTCATTGTAGGAAAATACTCCAAAGCAAGAACACCATCTTGAATGAGCTGCTGAATGAAGTGCATGTGGATCTCAATATGCTTAGTGCATTGATGCTCCATTGGGTTGTGAGAAATATGTATAGCATTGTGGTATCACACCAAATAATAGTGGGTTGATCAACAGGAAATCCAAACTCAACCATCAATTGGTGAAGCCAAAGAACCTCTTGACTAGCCAAGACAACTCCTCGATACTCAGCCTTGGTTGATGATAAGGAAATTGCAATTTGCTTCTTGCAAGACCAAGCAACCATACTAGAACTAAGATAGAAAACAAAACCAAAAGCAGACTTTCGATCATCAACATCACCAGCCCAATCTAAGTTAGTAAAGCCTACAAGCTCAATAGCTCCTGATGTGTAGTGAATGCCAAACTGTGTAGTGCCCTAAATGTATCATAAAATATGCTTGGTTTCCTTCCAATGACTCTCATGAGGATCTTGAGAGAAACAAGAGACAAGACCAACTGCAAAGGAAATATTAGGACAACTATGTGTTAAGTACAAAAGGCTGCCAACCAATTGTCGATACAAAGTAGCATCAATGGATGGAGTATCGCAACTAGTGGACAACACAACACCTGACTAAAAAGGAGTAGGGTCTAGCTTGCAATTAGCCATCCCAAACCTCTAAAGTAAATCAAGAGCATACTCCTACTAGAAGATAGAAATACTAGCATAATAGTGATGGATTTGAAGACCAAGGAAGTAATGCAACAAGCCAAGATCGGTCATATCAAAATGCTCCATCAAAGATTTCTTTGTATCCTCAATCATGGCATGAGAACTCCCCATGAGAATCAAGTCATCCACATAAAGAACAAGAATGAGAAGATCCCCCCCATTCCTTTGAATGTAAACTGTAGGATCAGAGTGACATCTAGTGAATCCAGAAGCAAGCAAGAAACCATCCATCTTCTCATACCAAGCTCTAGGAGCCTATTTGAGACCATACAATGAACGTCGGAGCCTGCAAACAAGTGAAGGGTCTTACAAAAAATTGGGTGGCTGCTCCATATAGATCTCCTCATGAAGATCACCATGCAAGAAAGAACTCTTCAAATCCATCTGATACACTGACCAACCCTGAGATGCAAAAATAGAAAGCATGAGGCATCTATAATCCATCTTTGCAATAGGAGAAAAGGTCTCAGAATATTCAATACCCTCAACCTAAGAAAATCCCTTAGCCACTAAACAAGCCTTATACTTATCAATAGAACCATTAGCTGCAAACTAGGTATGATATATCCACTTGCACTGAAACAACTTTCTTCCCTTAGGAAGAGGAACCAAATCCCGAGTATGATTCTTCATCAAGGAGGAATAATCCTCTATCATAGCACTATCCCATTTTAGAACACCTGAAGCATCTAAAAACTTCTAAGGATCAGTAGAAACTACATGACTCAAAAAATTGATACTTGAAGTGCGGGAATGAGTGTAGCATGTAGCTGTGGGATCACCTACAAGAGAACCAACATCCTCAAGAAGTGTATGAGCCCATAAAGGTCGATGGGGTGCAGGTGGTGGAGAAGGAGAAGATGGAGTAATATCAACAACAAGATCTATACCATCATTAGGAACAACATCATTACAAGTATCATCATCATCATCCTTTGGAAGCACAACATCCTCTAAAGAAGAAATAGAAAGAAGAGAGGGAGAGGCTTGTGATGGAGAATCCTTGGGAGTGAAAGAATCATAAAATTTAACATCATGACAAAAATGAACCTCTTGAGTGATAGGATCAAACAAATAATAACCCTTCACATCCTCACAATAGCCAACAAAAATGAACCGTTGACTTTTCTTCTCCATTTCCTTATGCCTACCATTTGGAATGAATGTCCATGCATCACTCCCAAGTACTCAAAATTAGGAAACCTTGGGCTTGACATGAGACCAAGCCTCCTCGGGAGTCATATTCCACATTTCCTTGTGGGGAATACGATTATGAATGTAGTTGGCACAATTGACAGCCTCTACCCAAAATGCAGGAGCCATGGATCTAGACTGTAGCATACAATTGGCCATCTCCTATAAATTCCTATTCTTCTGCTTGGCTACACCATTCTACTAAGGAGTGTATGGCACTGTGTGCTGATGAAGAATACCCTTAGTACAACAAAATTCTTGAAACACCCGATTGACATACTCCCCCCCATTATCTGTGTGAATCTTTTGAAGGGAATGCCTTGACTACTTCTCCACAAATGCAAGGAAGGTCATGAAATGTGGAAGAACCTCATCCTTGTACTTCAAAAAGTACACCCAAGTGTGCCTAGAAAAATCATCAATGAATGTGAGCACATACTTGGCCCCTAAAAAAGGAGTGGGGAATGACATGAGGTCACTATGCACCAACTCAAGGGGTGTCGAAGTACATGTGGCCATACCCTTAGGAAAAGGATCCCTATGATGCTTTCCAAGCACACAACCTTGACAAAATCCATCTGAACAAGAGATCTGAGGTAGACCAATTACCAAATTTTGTGTGCTCATATGTTGAAGATATCTGTAATTCAGGTGCCCAAACCATTCATGCCAAATCTTGCTCGTAGAATCTACATGAGCAATAAGGGATGATCTTGATGAAGACTCAAATCCATCAAACCAATACAAATGGGTTGCATGGTCAATTGTGCCTATATCAATGACCTTCTCAAGATCTTGCATCTCTAGAATGGTCACTTTAGTAGAAGAGAACTCAACAAGCCTTCCATCACCATGATTGCAAATCTAATAGACAGAGAGAAAATTTTGTGAAATATCAGGAACAAGAAGAACATCATCAATCCTACCATCTTGCATATGAACTAAGCCTATTCCCAAAAATGGAATTTGAGAAGAGTTCCCAGTAGCAATATGTGAAGTATGACTATCAAGAAGAGAATGAAGAAGAGCCACAGTATGAGTCATGTGATGAGAAGCAGCAGAATTAAGAATCCAACTAGAACTAGTAGTGGACAAAGCCATAGCTGAAAGGGATTGCCCTTTTCTCAAGGAATAAGACTTACGCATGGAAAGATTATGCTTCCTCATAGCTTCCTCCAATGCTACTAGCCTCACAAAACAATGTGGATCATTATGCCCAAATTTTCCACAAAACGGATAGTTCTCCCTCTTCTTCTTAGAATTAGAAGATGGCTCACTTGAGTTAGAAGGAGGAGGAGGTGGAGCATTATTCCTTCTAGTGAGTCTTCACCATAGGCTTGGAGGAAGGCTCACCACCAAAAGAGGAATCTGTCTTGGAATTCTTCTTATTCTTACCCTTTCCCTTGGAAGATTGAGCCATTAAAGCATGACTCTTAGAGCATCAATCTGAATCAACTTGGATTTCTCTCTACTAAATCTATCACAAAACTCCTCAAAAGAAGGCATCTTATGATCTTCCCCCATAGCATCCATAGTAGAATAGAAAGTAGAGGAGAACACTTGAAAAGGACCTCTAAGCTTAGACATGATCAAGAAAATACACTCCTTATCTTCTTTGGCATGACCACATCCTTTTAATTGAGACAAAATCAACTTGAATTGTTCAAGGAAATCTTGAATAGAGGGAAAAGCATCTAGAGAGGGAGAAGTGAGATCAGCTTCAAGTTGCAAGATCCTAAGCTGATTGACCTTACCATACAGTTTTGCAACCTTATCCCACACCTCTTTAGGTGTTTTACACTCAACAATATGAAACAATAAATTATCGGACACATGAAGACCTATGATTCCTCGTCCGTTTTGTTTCTATGAACAAATTGCTCAAATGTTTTAGTGAATTCAGGTTGGTCAGCATCCAACAGTTGCCAAAGAGCCCAAAATTGCAACAATTGTGACATCTTGAGCCTACATGTGTGATAGTTGTATGGAGTGAGAAAATCAATCCTAGGTTCCAACATGATATACAAGGGTACACAAATGACTAAAAAACATACCCCCTAGAATAGATACAAACTAATTTTACAATTCCCAAACACCAAATTTGCCAAAGAGATACAATAATAACAACTTGCAACTTCATGATAGTAGAAAATGGTATAAAATGATAAAATTTATAGAGAACACTTCATCCGTAGTGAATATCATTGAAGCAGCTTTCCAACGATAGCTTGTTTGCTGTAAACGAACTCTATTTGCAAAAATTGTGCAAATTTGAAAAAAAGGCCTATTTTAGGCACTTTCAGAATCTTACTTTGATTGCTCCAACCTTGCTTTGATTGTTCCACCAAAAGAAAGTTGACCAACAAAAGACAGGTGATAAAATAGTGGTGGGGCCAAGTTATTGGCAAATTTTGAGACTTTAGATAGGATTCCATACAATGTGACCCTGCCAAGTCAAATCACCATCACAATAGAAGAGAGTGGATAACACATTATGAGGTAAGAAAACTCCAAACGGCCACTAAGCCTATGATCACACTTAATAAAATGTGTAATGGGCTATATAAAAAGCTAAAGCTAGGTCTCATGTCACATGTGGGACTAAAGTCCCTGCTCACACCCAAACTTCACACAAATTGAGAACATCAACGAACAAATGAAGCCATGGACTTCCTTTATACAAGAAAAAGCAATGCATGCAATACAACAAGCCAAAACAAACACACAACCAAGCTGGTGACCAGGCTCAAAGAGTGTAAAAACAATGATAGTGGCAAAAAAAAGTTGAAGCTGCGGCCAGAGAAGAAACTAACAACGGACTCAGTGTGTTCACAGGGTCAAAGGGGCCATGAACAGAGGTGGTGAAGATCCCAACACCAAGAAGGCATCCAATGATTGTGTAGTGAACTTGACAAAGAAGTCTCGGGTAAGTGCACCAAGATGGTTCCCAAAAAAGGGGCTTAAGTGGCCACTTTTTTCTGAAATCAGGAAATACTGACCTTGGACGTGAAATTGAGGATAGCTACACAAAATTTCTTGATGGAACAAAAACAAGGACCGCAATGCTCCGAGTCTACTTTCTAAACTACTAATTTATTTTGAAAATGGTTGAGATTAAGGGGTTCAAAAGAGGGACACACACAAATTGCTGTTGTTTCTTGTCAGAAAAACATAACATAGCAACTCTTGTGTGACCCGAGCACGGTGGACTTTTTTGTAGTATTTTTAAAATCGCTCCAGTCAAAAGTTAGATAATAGTATGTAGTAAGGATTGGATATTTTATGATAATTTTTTAATGAATATTTGATTTTTCAGTAATTTTCTAAGTGGGCACTTCCTAAAAAGTAGAATTTTGGCCGTGCTCCCCCTAAATTTTTTGAAACTAATAGATTTTAAAAAATTAAATTAGAGATGGAGTCTAGTTTCTAAAAGTATAATTATTTTCAAATTTGATGAGCAGCTAATTTATGGCGAAAATGCCAAACCTTTGCTTTTGAAGAAAGCGGACATATAAACAAAAGAAATTATGGATGAAAGGCTTAACATTGTTAGAAAGTGAAAAAAATTACATCGTTGGAAAGCTAATAAAGAACCTAACATTACCCATGTCTTCAATTTTTTTGATATTGAACCAGATGCAATCTTGATGGTGAGCACGAACTCAATTATGTAAAAATTTGTTGAATTTGGAAAAAACATGTCTCTGGTCTTTGGGAATGCCCTCCAAGCCTTTGGGTTGGTATTC
>VDFB02000017.1:80532311-80628445 GCA_007258455.2 Sequoia sempervirens
AATCCCTCTAGCTCTCTCCCTAGTACCCTTAATCCTCTACCCTATAAATCTACCATCTAAATCTTAAAAATGCCAAATTTATCATAACGCGAGCGCGTTATTAACCAATAGAGATATGTCCGTTTAGGATTAAATAACGGGCTCATGTTATAACAAGAACGCGTTAGTTTAAAACTGGATTCACACTTTTTTTAAAAAAAAGACATAACTCGAACGCGTTATAACACTTGTTTTTTTCTTGTTTGGCCACAAAAGTGCGACCATCTTGGTGCACTTACCCTCTCGAGTATGGAAACGGCTAGTGAAGGGAGATGTGACATACTAAGCCTGGAGAAGTAGAAATGGTGGTGCTAGGAGTCAAAGGGGCCACTAGTTCAACACAACAGAGGATTGAAGAAGAGGTTGACAGTGAATGCTAACCCAAAACATAGCCAAAGTGCCATCCCTCACAAGGAAATCAGGCTTCTTCTAAGAAATTTTCTCCACTAAAAAGAGTGAACATACATGGCAAGGGAACGCACTTGTAACGAACTTCCATAAGCTTAAACAAATCCAGCCTCAACAAAGAAACTAATCTCTTCAGAGAAGGCTCCAAGAAAATGGACGATGAAGTTGCACGACACATGCACAAGGGTTAGACGAGCGCAAAAAATCAAATGATGTATAAAACGTTAGGCACAACCAGTAGAAAACACCAGAATTCCTCCACACAAACAACTTTCACACCACAATGGAGGCATACAAGAAGCCTTCTAGCCGTGAAAAATCTAGAGACTACAGCTAGGGCATAAGAAACATGTCCTTCATAGTATCGTCAAAGCAAGAAAAAGTTGAGCAAATACCAACATTATTTTGCAATGGAGACACTAATCTTAAACTGGTAAAAAAATGCAAGGAAGGGGTTGCAGATCAACCACTCTGATACCATGATTGAGCATCCAGGAGCTGGATCTGTAGATCAAAGAACCCTTCACATGAACCAGTCGATGAAATTTCATTAACAATAATGGGGTTTTATAATGTACAAAGGCCTTGTGAAAAGGCACGAGGAAAAGATGGAGAGATATCAAGGAAAGCAGGTAACCACCCTCCATGAATGCACAAACCAAAAAAAATTAATGCAACTATTATACTAAATGCTATGTTGGACTTAAGAGCACACAACAAATAAATGTGCACTCCAAAACTTTTCCCATTCATGTCATTTTGTAGCATGATGTGTCTAGACACTATCACACCACACAAATGTTCATGTGATGCACTAGTGTTTTGTAATGTTTCAACATTCAAACAACTGCTTCCGAGCATGTTTTCCACTTGTCAGTGAGTTTTTTCAGTGGTAATGGCTCAGGATGCCTTGTAAACCACCTGAGAAGCTTCTTTTCCCTCTTTAAAAGTTTTCTTTTCAATTCATCTCTCTCCTCTCCTTCTCAGCTTCTATCTTGCACATTCTCCCATCTTTATCTTGCTATCTCGCTTGTTCAGCTCCGTACAGCTTGCTACAATAGTAGTACCAAGATCTTACAATACTCTTTACAGGGTTTTGGCTCTTGCAGCTATCTTTGCCTCTCTCTTTAGCTTCCTTAAGCCTTGCAACTAATATCTCTCACCTTGTGCTTGCGAGCATCTTCGGATTTCTCACATCCCCTATCTATTGTATCTCCATTTTGTGATATGGGTTCTCCTCCTCGAGCAAGGATTGCTTTTATCACTCCTTTGTTTATATTTCTCTGTCTATTTGGTTGTCTATGGAGGTGGGAACACCGAAAGGGGGTTTGACTGAGGAAAACGCCTATACGGCCCCAAAATTTTCTCTCAATATTACACATGTAGCTATTAAAGATATCTAGTAGCTGGAGGCTTCATTACTTGGATTTTTGTGAGCATTTCCTTTCTCCATTCTCTTTAGTTCCTCTTTAGTTCTATCATTTACTTTACTTTATTGTAGTTTTGTTATATTCTATTACTTTCCTGCACCTTAGGAGTTCCTAGTAATTAGATTTCTAGCAGTGGCTTTGATATTTTTTATGATATGCTTGCTTACTAGTCCATACAAGACACCAACACATCTTTTGGATGCCAGCGCACCACACTGTCATCTTTGTTCCACAATGTCATCCTTTGGCCGAGATCCTATCAGTTTGTCCAAAAAATATTTGATTTGCTCCTTTAAATTCTATCTAACTCTTGCTCTATTCCCTGAGGTAGTTTAGGGTAGTTCACCCCTTGGGAATCTCTTGAGAATAAAGAGACTCGTGAGTAACGAATCCCCCTTCTCTACATTTTGGTGAACCTGACATGAATCATAGTATTTTTCATAAAAGTAGGAATTTATTTACTCCAACTTGGTGGGATCATAACTTTTGACTCAGTTGCTCAAAATTCAAAACCATTTACATTGTTCCAAAGGCCTCCAATAGGACTAATTCAGTCCCTAAAATATTGTGCCTTCAACAACTGAATTTTAGGGATCGATGCAAGTTTCAACCCCAAATTTGGCTCCAAAAACCTCTGAAAATATTGTGCCTCCAATAGGACTATTTCAGTCCCTAAAATATTGTGACTTCAACAACTGAATTTTAAGGATCGATGCAAGTTCCAACCCCAAATTCGGCTCCAAAAACCTCTGAAAATGCAAATTACTAGAACCTAGAAAATACTTAAAAAATTTGAAGATTTGGATTTTCAAGTTTTCTTAGTTCTGTCACCCATAGACTGCTCCAGATCAACTAAATTGCTTATTCATTTTTTATTATATTTAGCTTACTATTTTCAAAATGAATTTAATATCTTCTTTTATTATTTTAGTATCTAATTATATTCAATATGTTAATGATGTTCCATTTCATGCATGTGATAGTGACTTAGCTTTTCCCATGTCACTTTGTATCTTTGATCCTTCTCATGAGATTCCTCTTAGAAGGATATCTTGTTGTCAAAAGATTAAATCCTTGGTACCTTTCTTAACATTACTTTACGTTATCTTCATTCCAATGCACTCTCTACTAGAGAAGATGTATTAGTGAATGATAAATCTCTGCTCTATTCCAATGCACTCTCTCCTAGAGATGATGTATTAGAAAATGATGAATATCCTTCCCCATTTAATCCTCCTTGGATCAATGTTGATAATATGTTTTCAAATAATTATTCCACTAGTTGTGATGATTCTATAAATGTAATATGTGTCTCTGTTGCCCCTCAAAGGCCTAAGAGATCAGTCATTTACCTAACTCCAACTATTCCTCCTAAAATGGTTTGATCTATTAATGGTGTTGTAAGGAAGCTAAGGCAATGGAACAAATTCCTACACTAGTCTTGAGAGGAGAATAATGCAAAATATTTTACAAATCTTTAACAGTTACAGAAACTTAAATATAAATAAGCACAAATATCATGCATACCACAACACAATGATTTACATGGGGAAAACCCTTTTGGGAGAAAAACCCCACTCCAAAAGCCACCCAATATATTATTTAGAAATCACAAAGATTACAATATACTTGTAGAACAATATTTTCACTGGAGTATCACCACTCAGAGATCCATAGCCAACATGACCACTATTAGAATCTCAGAATACATCACAATCCATAGTTTTAATACAATACCCTCATAAAAATAGGGTTTCCTTATAGGGAAAGTCAAGCCAACAAAATACTGACCATTAGATATGAAACCTAATGACAAATGGTCCAAATTTATGATAATAAAATATACATAAAATGTCGCTTTTAGGGATGCTGCCCCCAAACCCCCCCTGCACTAACGTATCAATAGCACCTTATGTATTTGTAAGGTTGAGAAATATTTTCCCAATAGGTGTTCCATTTGATAGTGACTCTCCTAATCTTTTTAAGGATCCCTCTTATAGAGTGATAGCCTAGATACTTATGAGACTAGAAGGAAGAATAATTTTTTTTATCAATCTACTTCTTTACCACCTTATCAACGAACCCTTCTTCAAGCTCCTAAACCTACAACTAAAGTACCTAGTGATTATGATCTTGTCAAACAACTTCAAGTTACTCTAGCTAAGATCTCTCTGTGGGGTCCTTGCTTTAGTTTTCTCTGGTTTATCAAAGTATGTTTGAGGAAGCCTTGCAAAAGATCCTTTTTCCTTCTTCCGCTAGGCCATCAGATGCTAATGCATTTATAGCTCATATTTGTGTGGATTCGATGAATATTACATTATATCCATAGGAACTCCTACCTTTGGAAGTGAAGAAGCAAGCATATCCTTTGATGATTATAGTTAACATTAATAATATTGACATTAGACGTACTCTCATTGATGTCAGTTCAATGCTCAATGTGTGTAGCATTGATCTATTACCTAATATTAATACTGATTCATCTTCTCTTAATGTTTTTTCCATTATCATTCATGGGTTCGATAATGTTGATCGACAAAACCTAGGGATGATAGTCTTTCCTTTGAGGTTGGGACCCATTACCATACCCACCCATGTATATGTTATGTCAAAAAAGTTACCATCTAATCTTCTACTTGGTAGACCATGGATTCGTGCTATGGGTTCAGTCTCGTCTTCCTTGCATAAATCTATCAATTTCATTTACAATAATTGACTAGTCACAGTTAGAGCTAACCATGAGGCTATTCACTTATGTGAGATGGTAGCTGTCAGTTAGGTTTCGATTGTGCCTACTCTTATCCCTTTAGTGTCTTCCAATGTGTTGATGTCTACTCCTACAATACCTATTACATATGATACTCTTGAGATAAATGTCCTTGAAGAAGATCTCTTTGAAGCAAGAGATATTAAGTTTTCTCCTTCTACCTCTTCTCAAGAGAATGCATTCCTTGGTGATGATTGGGATTCTTTAGACTTTACAAAATCCTTCATTGGGGAATGTAAAGTTGATCCAATCTAGTTAAACCTTTTGATAACATCATCCAAACCCACTATTGAAGATGACTACTCTTCTATATCATGGGGTAATGAGAGCAACAATTTTATGTTCTTAACAATGATCCTCCCCCTTTTGGGGAAGATGACCACACTTTTTTCAAAGAGGCTAATGTTGGTAGTCCTATCAAGGAGGTTAGTGGTGATCCCATAGAGGAGTATAATCCCCATTGCTGGAATAATGCTATCTATGAAAATCCTCCTCAATATTTGCAAACACATTATGGCCCTAGATTAAATCTTGTCTCTAAATATGGCTATAGGAATAAAGGTTATGGAAATAATGAACAAGGCATTCAGGTCCCTATAGAATGTTCACCTTGTAAGTGTAACTTGTGGCTTGGTTGCTCAAGTGAACAATCTAAACAAAAATCACGGTTGAATGGCGACATGATTTCTACTCAACCTTGTTCTAGAAAACTTGTTCATCTACTATTATCTATTGTCTTTGTGCCTTCTTCTCATGAGAAGTAATTTTTTTCTCCACGAGAGAAAGAGTTGCTTCCTACTCCTCATCCTTTATCTGAGCAAGAGCATATTTTGTTGAGGCTTCTTAAAGCCCACTTAATTTCTCTTCCTCCTCCTACATGTAAGAAAATTAATAAATATGATAAAGAAAAACATTCCTTTTGTGCATAACATCGAGTGCCTAGCCATTGTATTAGTCAATGTAAGGACTTAAAGGGGGGTGATCCCACAAAGATAGTTTATGATTTATGGGAGATTCTGATTTTTGTTGAAATCACATATTTTTAGAAAATATAATGATTTAATCTATAAAAATTTCCATTTAAAACATTTCAATTGAAGAGCCTGGGTTTGATCAAACTACCTTAGATCAAACCCCCTTGGATAGAACCCCGCTAGTTTTAAACCATACCTATAATAGAGTCTCCTTTACACCTATCAAAATTCTTATAAAAAACCACTTTTGATTTACCTTTTGGGGGATCAAATGAGTTCATTTAAAATTTATTTCTTGTAAGTATGTAGTCCTTATTATAAGCTTCCCAAAAACTATAATTTTAAATAAATTTAATTTTATTGTTATATTTATTTTTTATTTCTTGTGAATGTAGGTTTTTCACCAAAAATTAAGCTATCTGTTCTACACGTGGAAAAATAGAAGATTATCAATTTTTTTTTTTTGAAAAATATGAGTGCACCAGATATTGAAGTCCTTGATCCAACAAAAAAAATCGAATTTCAATACATATAAAAAATTTATGTGTTATACATGTAGGCACCCAAATTTGATCACTCCCATAGGATCAAATTTACGTCTTTATTCATCAGTTATGTCAATATTAATTTATTTAATTAATATTACACTTCCCACATAAGACTCTTAAAGTATTTAATTTAATAATTAAACACTTTATCTAGTGCCTTTATCCTATCTAAATTAAATAAATACACCAATTTATTTAATTTAGTCATTCTAATCTTTTGAATTAAAATCAATTTAAAATTCTTCTTTTCTCCCTCCTTGTCACATCCTCCATAATCCATCTCTAATTTGAATTAATTTAATTAATTCATATTTAGGGTGTGCATCCTCTTAATCAAGGATTAATGTCACATCCTCCTATATTTGCCACTTGTCTCTAATATTTCATTAATTATCATAATAAAGTATTTGCACAAATTTAATCAAAGTCATTAACCACTTTTAGAACCACTTTTTAGTCAATCTTTCCATTTTTCCTTTTTGGGCACCGACCCTCTTTCCCATGAGAATTTTTAATTCTCATTTATTCATCCTATGTCTCTCTCCTCCCCATGTGAATTTTTAATTCACATTTTGTCTTTCCAAGGCTTCTAGAATGTTTGACATGTCACCTCATGCACATGTGACCAATTCCCACCTTTTTGGAGACCCTCTCTTATCCATTAGATTCTCCTATGAATGTGAATTTTTAATACACATTTATTTCTCCAACCTCTTTCTCTTTTCCCATGGAGATTTTTGAGAAATTCCAAAATTCTTCAAGTGTCATTTTCACTCCCACTTGGGGATAAGAAGTTCCTTTTTAAAGAAATCTTCTCACTCCCCAAGGTACTTGGAAGGTACTTGTCCTTCCTCCACATCATGTACCTCTCTTCCACATCACCTACACATCATCCTACCTTTATCCACTTCACAATCCACATGTCAAGATGTGAGGGCTTGTGAGTCCTCAACTCACCTTAGCCCTTCATCTTGGCCTTGTTGGATAAATACCAACCATTGAATTCTCTAGAGAATTCAAGTTTCTCTATAAATACCCCTTCCTCTAAGGAATTTGGAGGACTTAGCAATTTTGCAACTAAATGCTGCCATTTTTTGCACTCATCTAGCCATCAACTTTCATCCATTTGCATCTACATTCAAGCATATAGTCAAGACTTACATTTAGCCATATTAAGAGCCATCAAGGAGCATAAAAATCAATCCATATCAAGGGCCAACCAAGGAGTTTCAGCTGCAAGAAGGAAGGTATATCCATTTTTCATCATTTTACACTTTCCTCTTTGCACTTACAAATTCCTTAAGTGAATCTTGAGGTGTTTCATTATGTTTTCCATTGCATTTTTAATTGCTTAGAATAGGTTAACCATTTTTATATCACATTTTTGGTACACCCGGTGGGACCCAAAAATGGGTTCCTATATTTCACATTTGTTGTTGTTAAGTTTTTTGTAGGAATATGTCGCGGAAGGGTGACTACGCCCCTGATTTTCTGCAGTGGGGTGACTGCGCCACTGATTTTCCATAGTGGGGCGATTACGCCCCTGATTTTTCATAGTGGGGTGATTACTCCCCTAATTTTCCATAGTGGGGTGACTACGCCCCTGATTTTCCGCAGTGAGGTGACTACGCCCCTGATTTTCTATAGAAGGGCGACTACGCCCCCTCCTTGACCAAATTTTTTGGCTAACACTTTTTCTGCAGAAGGGCGACTATGCCCCCTCCTTGACAAAAATTTTTGGCTAACACTTTTTCTACAAAAGGGCAACTACGCCCCCTCCTTGACCAAAATTTTTGGCTAACACTTTTCTTGCAGAAAGGCGACTACACCCCTTGGGCTGCAATTTTTGTGCTAACACTTTTCCACAGTGGGGCAACTATGCCCCTGATTTTTCGTAGTGGGGCGACTACGCCCCTAATTTTCTACAATGGGGCAACTATGCCCCTGATTTTCTGCAGTGGGGTGATTATACCCTTGATTTTCTGCAGTGGGGCAACTACACCCCTGATTTTCCATAGTGAGGTGACTGTGCCCCTGATTTACTGTAGAAGGGCGACTGTGCCCCCTTGTCACAGCAAAGCAACACGTTTCGAAAGGTAAAACTATCATTTTGGCTTTGGTTTTTTGCTATTTTCAAGTATTAACCCCCTAACACTATTCTTGCAAGGATATTGGTGTTTTTTACTAAAATTTTACAACATATTTTTGTGAAGTTGATGAAGAAAGCGGGATAAAACATCTAACATTTGCTTGCAGGGCTATCCGTTCGTTCAAACTTTTTAAAATATGCTTGCTATTTTCCTTAATCTAAGGACATAGTTTAATTAGGGGGAGTAATATTCATTTCTTGTTGTGTCTATCTTTTATGTTACCCAAAGGTAGCATTAGCTTGTTTTTTGCTTTCCCCTTGCACTTTGTGTGAGCCTGGGGAGTAGTTGGAAACGATTAGTGCTTTCTTTCTAGTGGGACTGCTTGTGGATTTCATCACCCCAAGGGATGATTCCAACCACGTGTACCAACGGGGTATATAAATGGGGGAGAGCAAAATTTGTACCCCAATCTAGTCACGTCGTAATTGGTGGAGCATCAAAGCTAGGGTGATACCTAGATAGATGTGAAGAGTTGGTCTGAGCCCTTCAGTATCTCGCTGGGGTTCCCAACTCACGCTTGTGATAGGCTGGTGTTCATAGTTGTCCCTCACGTACCAAGAGTATATCAAGGACTCCCTAGACACCTTGTGCATCCTAGATTAAGACCTCTTTAGCCATACCCTTAACACTAATCATAGGATTGTGTTTGCTTGAGAGTATTTTCTTGTGAGAAACTAGTGAAATTTTTGACAAATTGGCCTTATTATTATCATTTTAAAGTCCTTTCCATAGTCATTTTCATCAAACCAAGTCTCGAAATTTGTGCAGTGGGGCGATTATGCCCCTGATTTTCTGCAGTGGGGTGATTACACCCCATATTTTTTGTAGTGAGGCGATTACGCCCCTGATTTTCTGCAGTGAAGTGATTACACCCCTGATTTACTGCAGAGGGGCGAATTTTCCCTTCTGAACACCTGAAATCACCCCATTTGGATCCATTTGGCCTTTAAACCATCATTTAATCATTCCCAACCATTATCTCATCATCTGAAGCCTCTGTTTTGTCACTCTAAGCCTCCCAAAACCTCCATTTGATTAGTTTAAACCTCCATCTTATCATTCCAAACCTCTATTTAACCATTCTAAATCCCCATTCATTATCCACAATCATCCTTGATCCACACGTTCATTTTAATTTCCCCATAATCCATTCAAAAGTCCATACCATCAGCTAGCGAACATCATAATTTTACCATTTACATCACCAAACACCACCCATAACTAAATTGCCTTAACCTTGTATTACAAAGTGGTTACCCAAATTGACCATAGCACTTGAATTTTATTATTAGTCATTAACTTTGACCCAAATCAATTTGCTTCCATCTTGAAGCGAATTCGGTGTCATAAGTTATCATCCTCAGCCAAAATCAATCCATTTCTATCTTAAGGTGGATTCGTTCCCATGATCATCCTCTTAATCAATCAAAGCTCCGGGTCACTAAGGGTAACTTTCTTTGATTAAACTCAGGGTCTCTCATATCTTTCATCATCCAATCATACCCATTCAATCATCCAAATCTATCAAAACCAATCATTTGATCAAATTACCCAATCAATCAAATCACATCCGTTCAACCAATGCAATCCTATTGATCTTAATAATCCAATCCAATTCAATCAAAATCCAATATAGCTAATCAAAATCTGATCCCATCAAAATCCAATCCAATCCAATCCAATATATCCAAACAAAATCTGATCTAAATCCAAATCCCAACAAAATCAGATCTCATCCAATCACAATCAAATCATTCGTCAAAAACATCTTTATAATCCACCTATAGCACATTTGCATGCCCGTTCTAACTAGGTCACAAGTTAAGAGACAAATGGAACAACAACAAGGTCAAAATTCCCAAGCGAACATGTCTCAAGACCTTAATAACAATACAAATCCCACCAATGGTGCAAATATTGCTCAAGATCCTAACAATGTCCCCCAAGATACTCATAATGGTACTTCATCACACTCCAACACCAAAAATCAGAACAACTCACCACACGGTGAAGAAAGTATGGCTAATCAACCTGAACTCACACTTGAGGAACATTTTAGTAATCCCGCCAATGTGTAAATGACTAACCGTCTGTTCGAAAAACATGGGGAAATTTTTTTTGCCCACTTAATTGAGAAGGGTGTCAAACCCCCCTCAGGTGTTGACTTGTCAAAATATAGGAGTTCCCCATCTAACGTACTCCAAGGTTCACAAAATGCACCAGAAGGTTCGTACTTCCCCAGTGTTCCTCTAGTTGAGGGTTGGCATCAACTTGAATTTGGCAATGCTATTCTCTATCATGTTAACCATCCCCCACACGCTTCAACCTTAGTTATGGGAGGTCCTCAAGTGCCTGATCCCAATAATCCTTTTGCCTATGGCATGCCACAAAATGTTCCACAATCTGCGCCATTAACGCTAACAACACCCCCTCTTTCGAATCAACCTACAGTCAACACTGGGGGCACCCCATTTACCACCTTTCTTCCACCTCCTAGGGCCACAAATCTACCATCATCTTCATATACATCTCAACAGCTTCACCAATCCAACATTCCACCTCAATTACCTCCACAAGGCACATCCCAGCTGAACGTTCCAGTTGGTACCCAACAACCCCCTTTACAAAACGTTTCTATGCTACCTCAGCCATCTCATCAGCAACAACCCATACATAATGCTTTGGTCTCTTCACAACAACCACCCTGCCAACCACAAGGCAATCCATCTCGACCTATTGCTTAGACCATATCCCCCTTTCTCTCATCCATTTTGCGTCCACAGACTCAACTGCAACACAACATCCCATCTTGACCCATACAACAGTTGACATCACAACAACAACTCCCTCAACACTACTACTATCACAATCAGTAGCGATTTCACCAACAACAGCTTTATGCGACCTCCCAACAATCACAATAGTACCTTCAACACCCACAAACCAATACGCAACATCCCATCCAAGCTCCTCAACAACTCACCCCACACTTTTATCAAACAAATCCATACTATAACCCACGACAACAGCCCCCGTATCAACAAAATCCCCTATCTTACCAACAAGGCATGTCATCATCCAACTATCCAAATCTATATTTCAACAATCTAACGCTCCTTAGCAAGATCCTTTATCATCCTATCATCAATATCCCCCCAACCTGCCATTGGGCAACTCGGATCTGTTGGAAATCAAAGCCACTTTGAAAGACCTTCAATCCAGGGCTGCCAAACAATCATTCAAATTTGAAGACATATGCCCATATCCATTTGATCCCTCCATCTCATTAATCCTATTTCCTAAACATTTTGAAATACCAAAGTTTGAGAAATACAAGGGAACACAAAGACCCTAAGGCTCACTTACAGGAATTTTACTCCCAATGTCAAGAGGTCATGCACAATGACAACTATCTCTTGCGCCTATTCCCACGAATCCTGACAAGCCACCCCCTGGATTGGTTCATGACCCTTGAAAAAGGGTCCATAAAAAGTTTTGTAGACCTGTCAGAAAAATTTGTATCCTACTTCTCTTTCAATTTGGAGAAGGACACGAACACCTTAGATCTCCTCAAAGAGAAACAATGTGATGGGGAAAACTTTACTAGCTACCTACAAAGGTGGCATGCATTAGCAAGCCGAATGAAGACCCCTCTGAAAGAAAAATACATGGTCACTCTTTTCGTGGAAAACTCTCATCCCGACATGGCCGATAATTTTAGGTTACATTGTGTCACCACTTTCACAGAGATAGTGGAAAAGGGACCCATCCTTGAACGTGCCCTTGTTGCCAAGGGACACATCAAAATACATAGTCATGATAAAGAGATATCATTTGGCGATAAACCATGATTCTAGAACAAGAACAAGAATGCAGTGAATGACGGTGTGACGGACACTAAACATGTCCAAGTGGCTAATACATCCCAAAAACAATGACCATCTATACCTAACGCCATCTCTATACCACAGGGGACACCTCGCCCTCCTCAATAGTTGAACTAGAACTATCAAGGGAACACCAAATGTTAGTACGCTCAATTAGGAGAACATTTGGGTGTTTTCTTTAATAAGTTGTTACAAATCAACTATCCCATCACGTACCATGTCACCAAGCCATTTTATGATTCCAAACCCAAGCCCACATGGTTTAAGGAAAATGAGTATTGTGAGTTCCATAAAATCAAAGGACACTCTTTGAACAAGTGTCAGGGTCTGAAAAACTACATCCAAGATCTCATTGATCGAGGTGATATCAAGGTTGACCCCAGTCAAGCTTCGTCGTCCAATGCTCAATTGTAGATATATCAGAATGCCTTTCCAAACCATAATCAAGGCCCAAACACATCTAGCAGTAATCCCCAAGAAAGCAGCACAAATAATGTGAGCTACAAGAATGTACCCTTCAATTATGAGGGTGTTATTCATTACATTGAGCAGGTAGAACCCCGTGTATCCATGATACATGTTAAAGCCAAAGACCCTCAGTGTGTTGTTACTACACGACGAGCCCGCATCACTGTCCCTGTAGCCTCTGCACCCACCCAATCAACTCCTATAAGCTTTTAGTACAACATCCTTGATCACTTAGGAAAGACCCCTGCTCATATATCCATTTTGGATTTGCTTAAGTCTTCCCCTGTACATCAAGAAATCCTCAACAGAGCCCTACAAGAAACCCGTGTGCCCAATGACATCGACCCCATGCAATTCCAAGCTTTGGTGGGACACTTGGCTTTATCTCATCAATTGCACTTCAGCCAAAACGATATGCCAAACATCGATGTCAATCATAATCGCCCCTTACATATCGAAGTTGTGGTTGCTCACCATAAAATAAAAAGGGTCTTGGTAGATAATGGCTCTGCCCTCAATTTGTGTACTCTGAAATTCGTAAAGTAGCTAGGATATACTCGAGCGGATTTAAGTAATCATATCATCACAATCAAAGCCTATGATAATGTAGAAAGGAATTCAGAGGGAATTATCAGTATTCATATCCAAGTGGGACCTGTGCTTCAATACACTACCTGTCATGTCCTTCATCTAGGCTTGCCATATAATCTCCTCCTTGGCCACCCGTGGCTCCATGCTATGCAAGTCGTCCCCTCCACATACCATCAGTGCCTAAAATTCCTCGTCAATGGACAAGAAGTCACCATCTATGCTAACCCCCAACCATTTGAATATTTCCATGCTTTAGAAGCATCATTTCCCCATTTACATTGTTGTCTCGGGGTGGAAATGGGGCCATCCCAGTCATCATCCGCTAATCTGCCCTCCATCGCGATAACCACTCCATCTTCCACCACTGATCCTACAGTCACCAAAGTCCAGATCATTGACAAAGGGTGTGGTGAATATGAAATACATAGTGCTCTCAATGTAGCAACCATGCCACTATCACCACATGAGTATGGTCAACCTTCACATGCTACTCCAAAGGAAGACAAGACTGTCACCTTCAGTGGTAAAAATATCCCTACCACCACTTTCAGATCCCCAAGTGTCAAGATAGATGCACCAAAAGAGGACATAAGCCAATGGGTCTACCGAGAAGAACCCCAGTCGAATCCTCCTCTAAAGGAATATTTTCAAGAAGCATATCCGTGGTCAGCTAATTTTGCAGAAAAGTATAACTACTAAGGCAAGGGCCTAGGTAAAGAAGAACAAGGGTGGTTGCAACCCATTGGTATGTCAAAGCTACCAACAAACATAGGCATTGGGTATGACAAAAAATAGAAAAGCCCTACAACATCATCTAATACTTCCAATAGTGTCACCATGGACAAAGGCTCATTGGAAGATATACCCAAGGAGGAATCCATCATACGTGTGTACGATGACGTCGATCACACCGACTTATCATCCATGTTCGAATGCCTATCCATTTGCACCATTCACCTATCCCTTTGTCACCTTGAGCTTATTGATTGGGACCTACATAATAGCACACCTGTTAATATTTCTACGGATACATATGTCAACCTTATGGGATTGGGGGAGGATGAACACTCTAGTCGCAAAAATAAGAATAAGAAAAGTAAAAAGTGGTCATCTAGTGAAAACCTCCCGGAGGCACTTCCTAACCTTGAAAAAGTAAAGTAAAGGATGCATCCAAGGGTGAAAACCTCGAAGAGGTGCTGGAAGATGGAGATGTTCATCTTCCCTTTGTAGGAACCTAGTTATCTACCTGATCATCCATTCTAATTGAAGAGACTCAAGAAGTTAATCTGGGTACTGTTGAAAATCCTAAAATCACCTATGTGGCTAAGTCACTCTTAGAGCAAGAGTATCCAGTCATCGTGCAACTATTCCAAGAGGGAATCATTAGCTTTGCTTGGTCATATTCAGACATGCCAGGCTTAGACCCACCTTAGTGGTTCATCATCTAGACGTTCACCCAAATGCCAGGCCTATCAAACAAAAGCTCTGCAAGTTGCACCCGTAGGTAGCATTGTTGGTCAAAAAGGAATTGGAAAAGTTACTAGAGGTAGGTTTTATTAGACGAATTGACTACTCTGAGTGGATCTTCAATATAGTACTGATTGCCAAACCAAATGGAGATATTCGGATCTGCACAGACTTCAAGGACCTTAACAAGGCCTATCTAAAAGATGACTTCCCTCTGCCTAACATTGACATGTTGGTCAACCTCACAGTAGGACATGAGATGCTCTCCCTTATGGATGGCTTCTCTAGTTATAACCAGATTCGAATCGCACCTAAGGACCAACATAAGACCACCTTCACAACACCTTGGGGTACTTTCTGTTACAATGTCATGCCCTTTGGTCTCAAAAATGTAGGGGCAACATATCAGAGGGCAATGAGGGTCATCTTCCATGACCTTATCCATATCATCATGGAGGATTATGTTGATGACTTGTTAGGGAAATCTACAGCACGATCAAAACATCCTACTATCCTGAAGTAGATCTTTGAACAGTTAGAACATTACAAGTTGTGGCTAAATCCAAAAAAGTGCATCTTTGGGGTTACGTCAAGAAAATTGTTGGGTTTTATAGTCTCTTGAAGGGGTATTGAAGTTGATCCCGCCAAGGTAAAGGCTATTCTAGACATGCCACCTCCATGCAATCTAAAGTAGTTAAGAAGCCTCCAGGGGAAGATGTAGTCCATCCGTCGGTTCATAGCCCAGCTAGCAGATAAGTGTCAGCCATTCGCTCATCTTCTAAAGAAAGATTTCAGCTTTCGATGGAACCAGTAGTGTCAGATGGGTTTCAATAAAATTAAGGAATATTTAGCTCATCCATCGATCTTGATGCCACCTATTCTAGGAAAACACCTCCTACTTTACATCTCTACTACTTCAGTCGTGCTGGGGGCATTGTTGGC
Source organism: Sequoia sempervirens (assembly GCA_007258455.2). Lineage (NCBI taxonomy): Eukaryota > Viridiplantae > Streptophyta > Pinopsida > Cupressales > Cupressaceae > Sequoia > Sequoia sempervirens. The sequence goes on from VDFB02000017.1 coordinate 80,547,983, forward strand.
ACAACATGATGAGTCATTCAAAGAGAGGGAAATCTACTACATCAGTCAGACATTGGTCGGCTATGAGTTAAATTACTCCCCCATGGAGAAAGCCTACCTTGTGCTAGTCTTCAGCACACAGAAACTCCATCATTACACACTCAGCCATCCAGTCAAATTAGTCGCTAAAATTAATCCTTTGAAGTATTTGTTATCTAGAACCACTCTGACTGGCCGCATGGCAAAATGGGTCATGCTCCTAAGCGCATTTGACATAGAGTATGTAGAGCGAAAAGCCATAAAAGGATAGGTCATAGCTAATCAATTGGCTGAGGCGCCATTAGTAGATGCCTACCCGCTAGACACTGAATTCCCAGATGAAGAAGTCTACACAGTTATAGAAGCACTAGCTTGGATGCTATATTTTGATGGCTCATACACTCATAATGGATTAGGAGCAGGAATTTTATTAATTACCCCTCAAGGTGACTACATCCCAAAATCATTCAGGACAACATTCCCCTATACCAACAACATCGCAGAGTATGAAGCCCTCCTCACCTGCCTCCGAATTGCAAAACAGTGGCATATAACTCACCTAAAAGTCTTTGGTGATTCATTATTAGTCGTCAAACAAGTTAATTATGAATTCCTCATGAAAGATGATAAACTGTTACCCTATAAGTGCATGGTGGATGATTTCAAGAAATATTTCACTTTCATACAGTTTGGCCAAATCCCTCGGGTACAGAATAAAGTGGCAGATGTAATGGCCACTATTGGTTCCCTGATTGACATTCCTAAAGACTGAACAGAATGTGAGTTTCTTGTTTAACAACTTTTAATCCCTGCATATGATATTCCTAAGACTGATATGGTGTGCGATATCGTAGGTCCCGCTTCCCCATTGTACCAGGACATATACACCTATCTCCATGATAATATCATACCCCCAGAACTTACATGCAACCAACACAAATCCTTTGTTCATTGCTCTTCCTGATACATCATTGTCAGTGATACACTTTATTATCGTGGGTATGATGGAATCCTCCTTAGGTGTCTAAATGAGACTGAATCCTACATGGCACTAAAGGAAGTACATGGTGGTGTTTGTGGAGCTCACTCAAATGGTATGGCTTTGGCCAAAAGAATCCTACGAGCTAGATATTATTGGCCTACATTGGAACACGATGCTTATGAATTTGTGAAGAAGTGCCTTCCATGCCAACAACATGTAGATTCTATTCATGCCCCACCACAAGATCTTTAGCCCCTCCTAGCACCATGGCCCTTTTCTCAATGGGGTTTCAATTTGATTGGCAAGATTTACCCACCATCATCTGAGGACCATACATTCATAATTACCACCACTGAACACTTCACTAAGGGGGTGGAAGCAATACCACTCTCACAAATCACTGGTATCCAAATCTCAAAATTTATCCTTTACCATATTCTCTATAGATATGGTATCCCATCCACCATCCTCTCTGATAACGGAAAACCCCTCAAAAACCAAGCAATGAAACACCTCTGTGACACCTTTTATATCCAGCATCGTTGGTCAATGCCTTATTACCCCCAGGGTAATGGTCAGGAAGAAGCAACCAACAAGACCCTTATCTGCATCCTCAAAAAGGTTGTCAATAACACTGGTCGAGATTGGTACCTCCATATTCATCCTGCCCTCTAGGCATATCACACATCCATCCGCACCCCGACAAGCGCCACCCCCTATTCTTTAGTATATGGTGCTGAAGTCGTCTTGCCAATTGAAGTTGAGCTTCCATCACTGAGGATTTCTCTAAAGAATCTTGTCAGCGAAGAAGATGCTCATGTTGTATGGCTTGCACAGCTAGAATTACTGGATGAACGAAGAATAAAATCCTATGATCACCTACAAGCATACCAAAACCACCTCAAACATAATTACAATAAAAAGGTCCATCCTCAACAATTCCAGGTTGGTGAGCTTGTTTTTAAGAAGAACCAGTGCAATACAAATTGACTACTCTTGAAGGAGATCCCCTTGATGAACCCATCAATATCATGCATCTAAAGAAGTTCTACACCTAAATCTGCTCGGTAACCCCACCTAATCAAAAAATCAAAAAATCAAAAAATCCAAATTAAAAATAAATAAATAAATAAATAAAATTAAAAAATAAATAAATTTGTCCTATGGTGAAAACCACCTCTTGGTGGCGCCTTGGATAAATATGGATAGTGAAAACCTGGTAATAGGTGTCATCCGTAGAGGGCTTAATCATTATCTACCTGACATCCTAGTTATTTTATGCTTTCATCTGCACTATCGTCCTCACCCACCTCATCCTAGGCCACTTGGTATATATTGATTGAGCATTGGATGACTCATCTAGCCTATCCCCCATCCTGAGCTTTTTAGTATCCCACTTTGAGCTTATGTCATTTATTCCCTTTGTCAGTTGGTCCGTGTCATCATATAGGATCATCCATAGTGTCAATCGCCATCTAGCTCTCATCCTCTCCCAACAATTGTTAAACTACGTTGCCCTTGCACTGTCACATAGGCAAGGCTAATCATTTGATCTGCCCCCAGGGTATTCTGACCATTGCATCTTGATCATCCACCATTTACTTTCATCATCCTCTTTACACTTTATCCATAGTCTTTTCATGAACTACGAGGGCTCTGCGATTTCACATAGGCAAGGCTAATCTCTTATCAGCCCCCGAGCCCCTAGATCTATAGGATGTGTCAGTCTCTGTCCCCATCTGGCATGTTAATCTCAAATAAAATCCTAATATTATTGAAAGGTTTGGTTAATGAAAAGCATCTAGCATCAAATTGGGTCATTATAGTTTAGTATCCATCATCGGTCTCAATAGGATGCATCCTTCCTTTTAGACCTCATTGATCCTATCCACCACCCTAATCCTATTGGCAAAGGACATTTTGATTTTAATTGTGATATTTTGATGTTTTGGAATTTATTTGTCATTTGATCTCACTAGCAACACTTGTCATGGTCACCTTGATCCATCATATCATGGTGTGCTTTGACTAGTCAACATATGGGTTCATCTTGGTCTTTTCGTTGTTGCTGCCTTTTCGGTTGCTCTACGTAGTACCCACCAATATCCATGAGGTCTTGTGTTACACTGGGGCATCTTTGTGTGTTTGTGGTTATCCCAATGCCTGGCCCGACCAAGGTCATCATGACCTTGGGGTGTTGGGGTAGCCCCCTTTTGCTTGTTGTGTTTGTTTCATGTATTGGATGCCTACTGGCCCTGGTCTTATATATCAGGGTATCTGATGTCTTATGCTATAGCAAATATCAATGCTCCAAAGATGGCAACTCATATTAGGATTGCATTTCATCATCTGTTGCATTGCATTCACCCTATGATTTTGGTTGTGCAAATACTTTATCCCACTCTTTCCCATTCTTTTCAAGATACTAATAATTTTTGACAGATGCCAAATGACACCCATTTTCACAATCACTACATACCCACCTTCCATTATCCTGTCAGTTCTTATTGGAACTTATGGCCATGTGTTATTTCCTCTAAAATTACAAGAGCATTATTGTATATCAGAGTCATTCTATTAACCACACATACATCGCCACTTGCATCACCACATGTTAGATCCATACATATATCGCCACCTACATCACCACATGTTAGATCCATGCATACATCACCACCTGCATCACAATGTGTTAGATCCATACATACACGGCCACCTGCATATATAAAATGTTCATACATAATCCATTATACACATATACATACATGACAGTAAGTTAACTAGGCATCCATACATATAAATCATCATAGATACATCATGTGTGCATATCATATCACCATGTGTATATCTACATTAATAAAATCATCCATATTCCACAAAAACATACACCCAATCATCCACATAAGCATCTACTATCATACACATATGCATAAATAACCCAAAATATCCATCCACATAAGCAGAAAATATCATATACATGTGCATACAATCACCCATCACAAAAGGAAACATACTACATAATGCCAATAAGAACTGTCCCATGTCATAATCAAAGTAATATAATGTGTGTCACTTGTCCATCATACATCAAAATCTATCATATATCCATCACATAATAAACTACAAAATCCAGAGATATAAAACCTCTCTGATCTCTGTCGATAAATCCTACATGCTCCACCCTACATCTGTCAAAAACTTAGTAACCTGTCACCTCTCAAATGAGTTACCCACATCTGATCTCTATGGGGAATCTGGTACTAATCTCCTACCTGGTGTAACACCTGGTGAATCACTGTAACCTCGAGTTCGTGTCCCCAATGACTGAGATGGTGCTGGCATCTAGGGTGTCTATTGGGTATACTGAAATATCTGTTGGGTTGGGTCTGGAACTGTATGGTAGTACGTGGCCATCCAAAATCCTACCTCTCTCGCATTCTCCTCCCCCTCCGCAACCTGAACTAGAGCAGAATTCTACTCCTGACGATACCTATCCTGATCCCTCATAATCACTCTCCTCTCCTGCTCTCAGGGCTCCTGGGATAGGCATAACTATGCCATCTCCACCTACATTCGATCTCTCATCTCTTTGACAGCCACTGCCTTGGCTACTGTTGCATCCCTCTCCCCCTGTAATCCATTTGTATCTCTCCCTATCACATCACTAACCTGCATAGACTGCCACTGTGCCACTAATACATCCTACTCCCCCTGTAGTGTCTGCATCTATATCTGCACAGCATCTCTCTGCCTCTAAGCAGCCTGCCACTGAACCACTGCTCCATCCCGCTCCCCCTGTAGCATCTGCATCCATATCTCTACAGCATCTCTCTCTCACTGTGCAGCCTACGACTGAACCACTTCTCCATCCCTCTCCCCCTACAGCTCTTGGACTCTAAACATTGTTGCATCTCGCTCTCCTTGCAGCACTAATATCTCTGAGGCTGCCTCCTCTCTCCTCCTCTGAAGAGAACAAATTTGTGCCTCTGCCAACTCTCTCTCATCCTACAGCACCTGAACTCGTGCCTATGCTATGTCCCTCTCTACCTCCACTGCCTGTACCTGCACCTGTGCTACATCTCTCTCCACTTGCTTAATATGAACCTACTCCCTTGCATGTCTCTCTCTCCTACATCACCCCCATCTCTCCCACCGTCTGCTCTAAGAAATACACTTTGTCCCGTAGCTCATCTCGCTCCTGTCAGAGATCATCCACCTACTGCCCACTACCTGTTGATACATGATCTATCATCCCCACTGACTCCCCTCTGGCCTACAATATAACAGTCTCCACCTGTAGTCTCTCACGGTCCCAACTGACAACAACTAACTCATCTCATAGCCCCTGTATGACAGCCTACAATCCCTCTCTCTCCCTCCCCATCACCTCTACCTATGTGGATAAGAGGTCAACCATAAATCTATAATCCCTCTAACCTGCTACTAGTGCTCTCGATAGCTCGACTCTAAGTCTGATCACCTCTGCCTCTGCTACCCTCAACCTCTGATCTGTACTCTGAAGCCTCTCCATAGTGTCTCTCGGCTGAACAATCGAATCTCCTAAGGTAATGACAAGAACCACCACCAATGGCTCTACATCCCAAATATCCATATCCAACACATCTCCGTCTATCTCCATAGCATCATCACCCTCCCTACCCTCCTACTCCTGCTCATCCTCCAAGTCCTCCACAGATGGACGGACTCGCACTCTCCATGGCTGACCATGCCTTCCCACTCTCATCAATCTCCTCGACTATCCTATCTCTGGCTGCTCCTCATTCTCACTCTCCCCTATCTCTACAACGAGAGGCTCCTGCCCTAATGCCATATGCCCCCCTCTATCGTCCCCTACTCCCCATCCTTCCTGACTGACTCCTGGCCTCAATCTCCTCTCGGGCCCCATCCTGCTGACCACCCCCACCCATCGCCTCCTGCTCTATCATAGTCAGTATCCTCATAAGTCTCCTCCTACTTGCTATCCTCTCTGGCTAACTCCTGGCCTCAGTCTCCTCTTGGGCTCCCTCCTACTATCCTCCCCCTCCCATCCCCTCCTACTCTATCACGGTCTATACCTTCATCAGTTGCCTCCTACACACTATAATCTCTGGCTAACTCTTGGCCTCCATCTCCTCCTGACCTCCATCCTGCTGTCTCACCCCTCCCTAATCAGACCATACCAACACTCTGCTCTATTGTACCCTACCCCCTATACCAGTCTGCTGGCCAGCTCTACCCTCTACTGCATGTATCATCTCCACCTCTGACTCCTCCTATCCTCCCACATCTAGTTCAGGATCTCTCCCACCCTCATATCATACTGCCTCTCTAACCCTCCTCTGCTTCCCTCTAATCCTCCTCCTCCTCCTCGCTGCTCGTCCCACTGCCTCCATCCTCTCTCCCCCCACATCCAACTTGGGACCTCTCCCACCCTCATGTCTTACTCTCTCTCTAGCCCCATGGCGCTCATCCTCTGATCCAAATTCTACAACTCCTACAATCGGCACCAATGGTGTAATCCTCTCCCATTGGTAGTTGCAAAACCACCGGTCATATCGTACTGTCACCTCTGCATCCTCTGCTCCCACACATCTCCCAAGATAGGCTACCTGCACTATCACCACCCATGCTACTTTGGCCTCTCTCGGGTTAATCACTCACCCCTATGGTCGCTCTCTAGTGAGCCACCAAAATATCATCAACGCACCAAGAATATCCTGTGTCAGCCCAAACTGTCTCACCACCATATCTGGTCGGTGCATCTCCACTATCTGTGAAAGAATCCCAATCAAGACACATTGAGTCATAAAGTACCCACTCTGTCTTTTATTCTGCTCTCCCCATCCCTTGAAGCGTCGATGCATATAAGGTCACCACACTATGTCTCTCTCCACTAAATTATCCACCGTCCTCTTCCATCCCTCCATATCTCCCAACCCCCTATGACGAATAACCCAACCCCTCGCCTCTCCATACCCCCATGCCATTGACTCTCTATCTTCCACATCTCCCTCCCTAGCAATAATCAGTATCGTCACCATAATATGCTCCCATGCCCACACCTGTAGTAGGGTCATGTATGTCAAACTCACTGTCTCCCGATAGCAAATCAGATGCATATCCCTATACAATTGGGCTAGGAAACAAGTGCCCAACACAATCTATCCCTCACACCACTCAACAATGTGTCGAATCACCTCCATAAACCTTAGACTACAATATTGCCTGCTACGATCTGATAGCAATATCCCACTGATCAACCCAGCTAGGAATAAAGGAAAAGGTGGTACTCCCACTGTCAAGCATCTATCTAGATCCAACTGCAGACCCTGAAGAGGCAAGGCAACATGTCCAAATAACACTATCATAGTCTGCTCTAATTCAACCCCACTCGACACCACATCACTCAGCAATATCCCTGTTATCGGCAGCTTCAAGATGCACCATACATCCTCCAGTGTCACCATCATCTCCCCCATTGGCAGATGAAATTTCGATGTCTTTGAACTCCATCTCTCTATCAGGGCCGTCAGCATTGCTCGAAGCACCCTCATCATTGGAACCTCTAAAAAGTGCAATAACCCCGCATGATCTAAGGTTGCATTATCCATGCCCGTCATTGTTGCTATGGTCGCTGTCAGTACCTCCGACCATCGCTCATGTGTCTGTTTCTGCCCCAAACCCTGCATCCACACCAACCATTTATCAGTACACAATCCTCCCGGCCCTGGAACATCTTTACTTTTCTTTTCTCTCTTCATCCTCATCTTGCCCCCATTAGGGCAGTCTCTTCTTTCTAACCTCCATCGTCAAATCCCTCTCCCCCCTTCCGAGGCGACTACGCCCCCACTCCCGGGGCGGCCCCACCCCTCCTCGAGGAGTGTCTGCCCCCTTCTAGGGCATGTCTGCCTGCTACCGGGGTGACCCCGCCCCAACTCAGGGTGGATCTGCCCCCAGCTCGGGGCGTGTCTACCCTGCTGCCGGGGCAACTGTGCCCTAGCTCAGGGTGGCTCTGCCCTAGCTCGGGGCGTGTCCGCCCCGGGCTGGAGCTACCAGGGAAACCTACGCTCCATCTCGGGCTGGCTCTGCCCCTGCTAGGGCATGTCCACCCTAGCTTGGGGTGTGTCTGCCCTGGGCTTCCACTGCTAGGGCGTCCACGCCCCAGCTCAGGGCGTGTCTGCCCTAAACTGCCGGGGTGTGTCTGCCTCGGGCTGCTAGGATGACCCTACCCTAGATCGGGGCGTGTCTGCCCTGGGCTGCTGGGGAAACCCCGCCCCAGCTCGAGGGGGCTCTGCCCCTGCCAGGGCATATCTTCCCTAGCCCAGGGCATATCCTCCCTGAGCTACCAAGGCGTGTTCACCCCGAGCTGCTAGGGCGACCCCGCCCCAGCTCGAGGCGACTCTGCCCCTGCCGGGGCATGTCCGCCTCGGCTCGGGGCGTGTCCACCCTAGCTCAGGGCGACGTCGCCCACCTTTCAGAGTGTCTCCACCCCAGTTGGGGGCACATCCGCCCCTCTATGCAGCGACGCGCCCTCTTTCCGTCCCCCCTAAAATCTGCCATTTTTCCTCATTTTTTCTAATTCCCCAAACTACCCATTTTCCTATTCTCCCCCGCCCACCAAACCCACATTTTACATTTTCTTTACCTATCTTAAAAACATGTTAAATATTTAAAATACATATCATGGGTTTTCGTTCTCACCTTGCGGGGCACTGCGAAGTGGGTCCAGTGTCTCCGTAGGTCTTCTGCTCGGTGAATGATCTCCATATCATAATCCTGTGACATTGTTGCTCCATCTCCCCTCCCCCTTCTTTACCCTTTCCTCAATTTCTATAGTAACAATGAGACAAGGTAAGTCTTCAAATTACCTTTTAACCCCTCTTTTCCCCCCTTTTTCAAATAAAAGGTATTTTTTACCTTTTATCTACTTTTGTTTTCTTCCAACTAATCCTCTTCTTTCCCGGAGCTGCCATTTGCAAACCGTACATTCAATAAACTCCATTCAATAGTCAAAGTTGCTTAGTTTTTCACCCTCTATCCAATTCTCTACTCTATTTCTTTCTATCAAGAAGTCATCTGGGGCCCCCTTGTTTCTTCCCCAACTGCCCTTTCGAGGGGGCATACCTTATCATTTTCTTCCATCCATTTGAGGTAGGCACTGGGGCATCCCTCTCCCTTTTTCCCTCCTCTTGGACAGCTCATTCAACCTCTTTTAGGCTGGGGCATCAATCCCTATCACTTTCTTCATCCCCAACATTTTATTTTTCTTCGAAACATTGTTATTTTAACAATATTTCGAAGAGGGGAAAAATGTAGGCACCCAAATTTGATCACTCCCATATGATAAAATTTACCTCTTTATTCATCAATTTTTTCAATATTAATTTATTTAATTAATATTACACTTCCCACATAAGACTCTTAAATATTTAATTTAATAATTAAACACTTTATCTGGTGTCTTTATCCTCTCTAAATTAAATAAATACACCAATTTATTTAATTTAGCCATTCTAATCTTTTGAATTAAAATAAATTTAAAATTCTTCTTTTTTCCCTCCTTGTCACATCCTCCATAATCAATCTCTAATTTGAATTAATTTAATTAATTCATATTTAGGGTGTGCATCCTCTTAATCAAGGATTAATGTTACATCCTCCTACATTTGCCACTTGTCTCTAATCTTTAATTAATTATCAGAATCAAGTATTTGCACAACTTTAATCAAATTCATTAACCACTTTTAGAACCACTTTTTAGTCAATCTTTCTATTTTTCCTTTTTGGGCATTGACCCTCTTTCCCATGAGAATTTTTAATTCTCATTTATTCATCCTATGTCTCTCTCCTCCCCATGTGAATTTTTAATTCACATTTTGTCTTTCCAAGGCTTCTAGAATGTTTGACATGTCACCTCATGCACATGTGACCAATTCTCACCTTTTTGGAGACCCTCTCTTATCCATTAGATTCTCCTATGAATGTGAATTTTTAATACACATTTATTTCTCCAACCTCTTTCTCTTTTCCCATGGAGATTTTTGAGAAATTCCAAAATTATTCAAGTCTCATTTTCACTCCCACTTGGGGATAAGAAGTTCCTTTTTAAAGAAATCTTCTCACTCCCCAAGTTACTTGGAAGGTACTTGTCCTTCCTCCACATCATGTACCTCTCTTTCACATCACCTACACATCATCCTACCTTTATCCACTTCACAATCCACATGTCAAGATGTGAGGGCTTGTGAGTCCTCAACTGACCTTAGCCCTTCATATTGGCCTTATTGGATAAATCCCAACCATTGAATTCTCTAGAGAATTTAAGTTTCTCTATAAATACCCCTTCCTCTAAGGCATTTGGAGGACTTAGCCATTTTGCAACTAAATGTTGCCCTTTTGTGCACTCATCTAGCCATCAACTTTCATCCATTTGCATCTGCATTCAAGCATATAGTCAAGACTTGCATTTAGCCATATCAAGAGCCATCAAGGAGCATACAAATCAATCCATATCAAGGTACAGCCAAGGAGTTTCAGCTGCAAGAAGGAAGGTATATCATTTTGTCATTATTTTACACTTTCCTCTTTGCACTTACAAATTTCTTAGGCTAATCTTGAGGTGTTTCATTATGTTTTCCATTGCATTTTTAATTACTTAGAATAGGTTAACCATTTTTATATCACAATACATTCTGCCTATGTCTGAATTGTAATTGGTTTGACTTTGAAATTTGATTAAGGAAAAAATATTTAATAACACACGATGAAACCAATTGGAATCACTAGATATCGTAGTTACAAATCTAAATTAAAAAATATATAATTTTATCCTTCATGGAAAAAAAATTATGTGCTATACGGTGAGTGTCACTCCTTAATAATGTTGTTTACTGAAAAAAAACTATTTTTTGAAGGAGATGGAAAAAGAAGTACAATTTGATTCAAAAATAAAATAAAAAATATAGCTATAATCTACAAAAAAAAATCACAAATCACTAGTTTGCATCATCTTTAAATCCCTTACATTTTAGCCACTATAGGTGCCGAAAAGTGAGGATTTAGTTAGAAAAAATCCGTTCAGTGTCCAGTTGGCCAAAAACTATAAACTGGTATTGTGGGATCACCTAGGGTAAAATACAACTTCATGATTCAAGTTTTGTCACTCATTTATTTTCTTATGCAGTTTCCTCTTCTTCAAATGACAAGTGATATCAAGGTATACCTCTATCCTATATGTTCTAAGTATCTTGCATGGTTCTCCTCCCTTGTAAGTTGGGGGTAGTGATAACTTGTTATAGAGATGTGTGTCCTTCTTAATGACCCCCTCTCTTCTCTATGTTTTTCCCCTTGAGTAGATGCCTTTTTCTTTTGAATGGTTCCTGAGGGACCCCCCTTTTGAAATATTTTCTCTCAAATGAACTCATCGATATCTAGCTTGGTGGAAGCCTTACTAGACCTCTCTTTTCTATGACTATCTTGCAACATAGCTTGAAACAACCATAGGATTCTTTGATCAGTATTGTTCTGCAAGACTAAGAACCTATAGAGCTTCTTTGCATCAAGGTTATCTTGCAGGACAGAGCACCTATGAGGACCCAATCTGACTCTATGGAGTCCCTACATTAGGCTTCCCTCAGGAGAGAGTACTTGGGGTACCTTCTTAGCAAGTCTGAGGACCTGTAAAGCACTTTCATCCTGCAAGATCTGTTCACCATTGGTTTGTGGGCCTCCATTGCAATTTTTTTAACTTTGTAGGAGAGAGTACCTACAAAGCCTTTTTCTCACTTCCCGTAGGTTTGAGGATCTATGATGCATTTTTTTTTCTCTCCTTGGTTCCAAGGCCTATGGAGTCATCTCTCTTGGAATTTTCATTCCTTTCTAGCTTCTCCATCTCTCTCTTAAAATTCTCTCTATTCTCAAACTATATATACCAGATCAAAGATTTGAATCTTTTTTCATCTTGAGTGTATGCTCTTTCTCTCTTTGATATTGGTTTCTTCCCTAACTTTTGGGTGCATTCCTCTCTGGAAGCAACTGATCCTTACATTCTTCTCTCTATTTAAGAATTCTTGTATGTGTTATTTCTTAATTTAGGGATGACACAGAGTATTGAGACAACCTTCTACATCAAGGTCTCTTTCATTTTGCTAATTTAGATACTTTAGTTTTTCATTTTAACCTAATGATGTAATGGATTTTCATGTTCTAACATTGTTGTCATGTGTAAATCTTTGTTGTCTAATGTGTTTGTTTTATAGGTCTTCAACTTGGGGACATGCTTCCTTGGTTCAAGGAGTTATCTACTTCCTCTACAGTACATCCTTTTGATATCATAATGTTATTTATATTTAGTAGATTTCCTTTAGCATGCATATTAGTATAGATTCATATGCTTGATAAAGTGGTGGAAAAATGTTATGTCGTAAAATTGTACCCATTCCAATTTCACATACATTCTTGCATCTACTTTGGTGACCACTCCCTTAGCATTTGTGTAGGCTCATTTTAGCCCCCGTATCAACATTTTTTCCTTCTCAAGATACTTAGGACCCCTTTTCCACAACCACCTTCATGCATCAACTTCACATCAAACCTTGTGATTTTCCCATTCATGTCATTTTGTAGCATGATGTGTTTGGACACTAGCATGTCGCGCAGATGTCCACACACCATGTTAGCATCCTGTGATGTTTCAATGTTCAAACGAATGCTTCTAAGAATGGTTTCCACTTGTCAGTGAATTTTGTTGGTGGTAATAGCTTGTGAGACCTTGTCACCACACAAAAATCTTCTTTTCCCTCTTTAAAAGTTGTATTTTCAACTCATTTCTCTCTCCTTTCCTTCTCTACTTCTTTCTTGGAAATTCTCCCATATTTATCTTGCTATCTCACTTCTGCAGCTCCATAAAATTTGCTACAACACTCCCAAGCTCTTACAATACTATTTGCAATGCTTTTGGCTCTTGCAACTATCTTTGCCTCTATCATTAGCTTCCTTAAGCCTTGCAGCTAATATCTTTCTCACCTTGTGCTTGTGAGCATCTTGAGATTTCTCACATCCCTTATCTATTACATCTCCATTTTGTGACACAGGTTCTCCTCCTTGATCGAGGATTGCTTTAATCGCTCTTTTATTTATCTTTCTCTATCTATTTGGTTGTCTATGGGGGTGGGAACACCAAAATTTGGGTTTGACTAAGGAAAACCCCTACACAACCCCAACATTTTCTCTCGATCTTATGTTGTAGGATTCATCACTTGTGTTTTTGTGAGCATTTCCCTTCTCCATTCTCTTTAGTTCTATCATTTTCTTTACTTTATTATAGTTTTTTAATATTCTATTACTTTCCCATACCTTAGCAGTTTTTAGTAATTAGATTGTTGTAGTCGCTTTGCTATTTTTTGTGATATCCTCACTTTTTGGTCCATACGATATTCCAACACATCTCTGAGATGCTAGCATGCCATTCTATCATCTTTGATCCACGTTGTCATCCTTTGGGCGAGAGCCTGTCAGTTTGTCTAGAAAATCTTTCTGACCCACTTCTTCAGATTCTATAACTTTTGTTCTATTCCCTAAGGTAGTTTAGGGTAGTTTTCCCTTTGGGAATCTCTTGAGAATAAAGAGACTCATGAGTAGTGAAACCCCCTTCTCTACATTTTGGTGAACCTAATGTGAATCACAATATTTTTTAAAAAATAAGAATTTAGTTATCCCAACTTGGTGGGGTCATAACTTTTGACTCGGTTGCTCTGAATTTATAACTATTTACATTGTTGGAAAGGCTTCCAAGAGGACTAATGCAGTCCCTAAAATATTGTGCCTTCAACAACCAAATTTTAGGGATTGATGCAAGTTTCGGCCCCAAATTATGCTACAAAAACATTGTGCTTGTGAGCATCCTGGGATTTCTCACATCTCTTATCTATTGCATCTCCATTTTGTGATACGGGTTCTCCTCGTCAAGTGGGGATTTTTTTCATCACTCCTTTGTTAATCTTTCTCTATCTATTTAGTTGTTCATGGAGGTGGAAACACCAAAATGGGGGTTTGAATGAAGCAAACCCCTATATATCCACAAAATTTTCTCTCTTGATCATACGCATGTAGGTATTGAAGATATCTACTAGTTGGAGGCTTCATTACTTAGGTTTCTGTGAGAATTTTCCTTCTCCATTCTCTTTATTTATTTGAGTTACTTTAATTTATTCTAGTTTTGTTATATTATACTACTTTCCTGCATCTTAGGAGTTCCTAGCAATTAGATTTCTAGCAGTCACTTTGCTATTTCCTATGATACCCTCGCCTTCTAGTCCGTATGATAAGTTAGTGTGTCTTTGGGATACCATCATGCCACACTGTCGTCTTTGTTCCATGTTTTCATCCTTTTCTCAAGAGCCTATCAGTTTGTCCAAAAAATATATCTGACTTGCTCCTTTGGATTATCTAGAATTCTTGCTCTATTTCATAAGGTATTTTAGGGCAGTTCTCCCCTTTGGAATCTCTTAAGAATAAAGATACTCATGAGTAGTGAATCCCCCTTCTCTACAAATAGATATCCTAAATTCCTTCGATTTACATAATTAAAACTTTTTTTTAATTATCAAATTATTAATTAACTCTAACTCTCTCGCTTGCAAGGGAATATTCTTTGAGAATATTCCTCCTTTGCACATTCCTCCAAAAAGGAATATTCTCATGGAATAATATTCTTCTTTGTAACAAAATTTTAACAAACTTGTAGAGAAAGATTTGAAAGTTTGTTTCTTTGCATGACTATGAGCCCTTGATTAAATATCGACTTGCATTCTAAACCCTTGATGGGAATCCTGTTGCAAGTATGAGTGAGTTTGGTGGTGTTGTCACTGATGTCAACATAGTATAGGTTGTTGCAGGTTGTGCATGTATAGTTGAGATGTTGTTGAGATGTTGTGAGTACATGGAGCTATCTTTATTGTGTTGTAGAGATACTGAAATAATGAGTTACCAAGTTCTTTTGAGAAAATTAATAAATAGTGAAGGATGATTTGTGTGTGTGTTTAGAATGTGCTCTGTTTTGCGCTATGCATTTCTTCTATGTTGATCCTATGCTTGTGTAGATATGAAGTGTTGTTTATTGTGCATTTCTTTTGTGTTGATCCTATGCTCGTGTTTAGAATGAGATTTCTCACATCCCTTATCTATTACATCTCCATTTTGTGACACAGGTTCTCCTCCTTGATCGAGGATTGCTTTTATCGCTCTTTTATTTATCTTTCTCTATCTATTTGGTTGTCTATGGAGGTGGGAACACCAAAATTTGGGTTTGACTAAGGAAAACCCCTACACAACCCCAACATTTTCTCTCGATCTTATGTTCCAGGATTCATCACTTGTGTTTTTGTGAGCATTTCCCTTCTCCATTCTCTTTAGTTCTATCATTTTCTTTACTTTATTATAGTTTTTTAATAATCTATTACTTTCCCATACCTTAGCAGTTTTTAGTAATTAGATTTCTAGTAGTCACCTTGCTATTTTTTGTGATATCCTCACTTTTTGGTACGTACGAGATTCCAACACATCTTTGAGATGCTAGCACGCCATTCTATCATCTTTGATCCACTTTGTCATCCTTTGGGCGAGAGCCTGTCAGTTTGTCTAGAAAATCTTTCTAACCCACTTCTTCAGATTCTATAACTTTTGTTCTATTCCCTAATGTAGTTTAGGGTAGTTTTCCCCTTGGGAATCTCTTGAGAATAAAGAGACTCATGAGTAGCGAAACCCCCTTCTCTACATTTTGGTGAACCCAATGTGAATCACAATATTTTTTAAAAAATAAGAATTTATTTATCCCAACTTGGTGGGATCATAACTTTTGACTCGGTTGCTCTGAATTTATAACTATTTACATTGTTGGAAAGGCCTCCAAGAGGACTAATGCAGTCCCTAAAATATTGTTCCTTCAACAACCAAATTTTAGGGATTGATGCAAGTTTCGGCCCCAAATTATGCTACAAAAATGTTGTGCTTGTGAGCATCCTGGGATTTCTCACATCTCTTATCTATTGCATCTCTATTTTGTGATACGGGTTCTCCTCGTCAAGTGGGGATTTTTTTCATCACTCCTTTGTTAATCTTTCTCTATCTATTTAGTTGTTCATGGAGGTGGAAACACCAAAATGGGGGTTTGAATGAAGCAAACCCCTATATATCCCCAAAATTTTCTCTCTCGATCATACGCATGTAGGTATTGAAGATATCTACTAGTTAGAGGCTTCATTACTTAGGTTTCTATGAGAATTTTCCTTCTTCATTCTCTTTATTTAATTGAGTTACTTTAATTTATTCTAGTTTTGTTATATTATACTACTTTCCTGCATCTTAGGAGTTCCTAGCAATTAGATTTCTAGCAGTCACTTTGCTATTTCCTATGATACCCTCGCCTTCTAGTTTGTATGATAAGTTAGTGTGTCTTTGGGATGCCAGCATGCCACACTGTCATCTTTGTCCCATATTTTAATCCTTTGCTCAAGAGCCTATCAGTTTGTCCAAAAAATATATATGACTTGCTCCTTTGGATTATCTAGAATTCTTGCTCTATTTCATAAGGTATTTTAGGGCAGTTCTCCCCTTTGGAATCTCTTAAGAATAAAGATACTCATGAGTAGTGAATCCCCCTTCTCTACAAATAGATATCCTAAATTCCTTCGATTTACATAATTAAAACTTTTTTTTAATTATCAAATTATTAATTAATTCTAACTCTCTCGCTTGCAAGGGAATATTCTTTGAGAATATTCCTCCTTTGCACATTCCTCCAAAAAGGAATATTCTCATGGAATAATATTCTTCTTTGTAACAAAATTTTAACAAACTTGTAGAGAAAGCTTTGAAAGTTTGTTTCTTTGCATGACTATGAGCCCTTGATTAAATATCAACTTGCATTCTCAACCCTTGATGGGAATCCTGTTGCAAGTATGAGTGAGTTTGGTGGTGTTGTCACTGATGTCAACATAGTATAGGTTGTTGCAGGTTGTGCATGTATAGTTGAGATGTTGTTGAGATGTTGTGAGTACATGGAGCTATCTTTATTGTGCTGTAGAGATGCTGAAATAATGAGTTAACAAGTTCTTTTGAGAAATTTAATAAATAGTGAAGGATGATTTGTGTGTGTGTTTAGAATGTGCTCTATTTTCTGCTCTACATTTCTTCTGTGTTGATCCTATGCTTGTGCAGATATGAAGTGTTGTTTATTGGCATGATCCATTGGTGACATCTCTAGATTGCAGCTTCTAGATTGATGGAATGTGTAAGTTGTGTTCACTAGTGTGTGAACATGTTTGGTACTATTGTATTTCTGTGAACTGGGAGAAATGTTTCTGCTCCCTAGTTCTCTGTTGAGTTGGTTCTGGTCTTGTGGATCTGGTAGAAGGCTTTTTAAGGTGATATCTCTATTCTGGTAAAGTTGTTCATAGTTTGGTGCCTCAGAAGACGAGTTATAGAGCTATTGTGTGTTCTGAGCTTGAATTTTTTTGTAGTTAATGCAGATGAATCTAATGGTATCCAATATGTGTTTAGGTGTATGATGAAATGTGTCATGTGGTCTGCATCTTATCTTCTTAGTATGGAAGCATGTACTTCAAAGGTTATTTGTGTTTTCATTAGGTTTGGCTGAACTAGTGTTTCCACTTCATATGAAGGATAATTTTTAATTAAGGAAGCATGTAATGGATCCAAGAGATTTTTTTTGGGTCATAGTTAAGTATTGTTTTGGTTCACTCTCATTCCTTTCCATTTCGTGAATGTTGAGTTGTCAACCTAATTTGAATTTGTAAAATGAAGCATGCATAATTGACCTTGGAGAAAGTTTCTAAGGTTGAAGATGGTATAAATGTAATTCAAGATGCTATGAATTATATCATACAAAGTAACCAAGTAAGCCACAAGAGTGAGAAGAAGAGTTTTACAAGATTATATTGAGGCAACAATACTTTAATGTGTTAGATTCCTGAAAGCAATGAGTTGATGTTTTCTACAATCTACTAATCAAGGTTGTGGATGTGTGTAATTTGTAGTGGTGGATCTTTCTGTTATCTTTTGTATATGTAGATAGTGAGTGTTATTTTGGATAGTGACTCCTATCTATAGGCAATGAGCCTTTGTATCCGAATAGTGAGTCCTTTTGGGTAGTGAGCCTCTTCTATTCGATTTTGCAATTACTTTATATTGTGATCTAATCTTCACCTTATTTTTTCCCTTATTGGGTTTTCCACATAAATTTGGTGTTCATTATGGTAATCTTGCTTTCTTTTATCTACATTTCATGTTCATACTTGATAACATAATTAAGTGGTTGTCAAGTTGATAAGTGTGATTTTTTTTGTTTGAATTTGGTGAAAACTGATTCGCCCCCCTCTCAGTTGTCTAGTGCCTTTCAAAAATTGGTATCAAATCCTTGGTTCCTTGGTGAAGAGATTAATCACTTAAGGTATATCTAATGGTAGATAAGTTGGTGATACCTATGTTTGATGGATCTAACTATAGTGACTAGAAAGTGCAAATGAGAGGTTATATAATCTCTCTTGGTTACAAGACATAGAAGGCTATTGAGATGATGTATGTTGCTCCAACAAGTGGTCCTTCTACTATAGATGAGATTTCCACCTATGAGGAGAATGAGAAAGTGAGGTATGTGATTTTAAGTGCTTTATCTAAGACTAAGCAAAAAAAAGGTTATTTCTTTTGGAACTGCTTATGAAGTTTGGAAGAAGTTGGAAGATATCTATGAAGGAAATGATAGAGTAAAATTTACAAAGAAGCTAACAACAAAATGCAGCTCAATGAAAATTTAAAAATGTAAGAAAGTGAAGATATTGCAAGCTATTTCTAGAGGGTTGATCTTGTGGAAAATGAGTTTAGGAATCAAAGGGGCAATTAGATGAAGATATAATAGAGATGATTCTAATGACCTTACCAAAGTGTTACAGTGATAAGGTCTTAGTTATTGAGGAAATGTATGAACCTAAGAAATATACTAAAGAACAACTATTTGGAACCTTGACTACATTTGAGATGAGGAATCCTGGAAAGAAAGAGGAGAAGATAGAGTCATCCTTTAAAACTACAAAGACAAAAAATGATCTAGAGGATGATAGTTCAGATGAGTTGGAAGAAAAATTCAAAAGGAAGCTAAAGAAATGTACTAGTAAGTACAAAGGTATGTTACCTTTTAAATGTTTTAGTTGTGGAAATATTGGTCATTATGTTTCAAGATGTCTGAATAGAGTTGTACATTAGAAGAACAAGGATCATAAAGATTAAAAGGATAAGAAGTATAAGAAGTTATATTATGTTAAAGAAGATGTTGGAATCTTTGATCATGAATCTAATTTTGAGCATAATGATGATGAATGCTTGTTTCTAGCTCTAGAGAATAAATTTATCTACTAACACTGGAAGATGTGCAAAGTAAAGTGGTTCAGAGAGTAAGAAGAATGAGAAGGAAGGTACTCTAGTTACTACATTTTATGCTAGATAGGATGAAGACTATTAGGTGATTGATAGTGGCTACTCTAATCACATGACCAGAGATAAAAGTAAGTTCAATAAACTTGAAAAGTATGATGGTGGTTTAGTTATGTTTGGAGATGATTATGGAGCAAATATTGTTGGGAAAGGAACAATTAGTTTTGATGGGAAACACAATATCGATGATGTCTATTATGTTAAGGCCTTAAGGCACGATCTTTTAAGTGTTGTTTGAATGTGTAGCAAACGATTCAAGCTTGTGTTTGAGGATAACACTTGTGAAATTAGGAAAGGCTCCAAAACTATGGTTACTATAGGGAGAAGAACATATGGTAACATCTATTAGCTTAAGGGTGTTGATGGTTAGTGTCTTGTATCTCAAGTTAATGAGAGATGGTTATGGCACCAGAGGATGGGACATGTAAAATTTGATAACTTAATTAGGATTAGTTCAAGAGAGGTTGTTTGAGATCTGCCTAAGATTAAAAAGCCTAATACTATGTGTAGGAGTTCTCAGTTATGAAAGCAAACAAGAAGCAATTTTAAAGGAAAATAGCCATCTACTACCATAATGCTAGAATTGGTTCATACTGACCTCTATGCCCTACAAGGATAGGAAGCCTTAATGGTGATAGGTACTTCATGCTTTTGATTGATGATTATTCAAGAATGACATTGGTTACATTTCTTAGAGAGAAGAGTCAAGCTTTGGATAGATTCAAAGTGTTCAATGAAAGAGTAGAAAATGAAGTGAACTTGAGGATTAAATGCTTAAGGTCTGATAGAGGTGGAGAGTTTACTTCCAGTGAATTTAATTCATTTTGTGAAGAGCATGGCATAGACACTTTTTTGCTCCTAGAAATCCTCACCAGAATGAAGTTGTTGATAGAAAGAATTGGACTATGTAGGAGGCTACTAGAACTATGATGAAATTAGGAAATGTACCTAATGTATACAGGAGAGAGGAAATCCACACAACTATTTACATTCTTAACCAAGTTCAAATCAAAGGTAACAACACTAAGACTCCTTATGAGTTGTGGACTGGTAAGATTCCTACTATAAAGTACTTTAAGGTATTTGGAAGAAAATGTTACATTAAAAGAGATGATGAGAACCTTGGAAAGTTTGATGCTAGATCTAATGAAGGTATTTTTCTTGGGTATTCAACTAGTAGCAAAGCATACAAATGCTTTAATAAAAGATTGTGGAAAATTGTTGAGAGTACAAATGTCAAGTTTGATGAAGAAGTGCATAGACCATTTGAGATAAGTGAAGTTGAACTAGATGAGACTATATGTGAAATAATTCCAAAAGAGAATAAAGAGGAAGAAGAAGAATATACTGAAGAAGAAGAAGAAACTCCAAGATTTTCTTCTAAGACTCCTAAGTATGTAAAGAAAAACCATCCTGAAGAACATATTATTGGAGATAAGAGTGAAGGTGTGAAGACAAGAAGCAAAGTAGCAGTTGAGGTAAATTTGTGTTTACTTTCAAAGAAAATACCTAAATCTATGAGTGAGGCATGCAAATATGAGAATTGTGTTAGAGCTATGAAAGAAGAGTTGCAATAGATAGGAAAGAATCAAACATGGGAATTGGTTCCTAGACTAGTAAATAAGAATGTGATTGAAACTAAGTGGATGTTTAGGAGTAAGCTAAATGAGAATGGTGAAGTTGTGAGAAATAAAGCAAGACTTGTACGTAAAGGATATTCATAGGTTGAAGGCATAGAATTTGAGGAGACATTTGCACCTGTGGAAAGAATGGAAGCTATTCGGACATGCTCTTGGCATTTTTCGCTCATAAAGACTTTAAAGTATATTAGATGGATGTCAAGTTTGCATTTCTAAATGGAGAACTAGAAGATGAAGTGTACATGGAACAACTAGAGGGATTTCAATTATCAGATAAACTGGATATGGTATGTAAATTCAAAATAGCATTATATGGACTTAAACAAGCTCCAAGAGCATGGTATGCAAGATTGGATAGATATTTGACAAAGCAAGGATTCAACAAAGGCTCTCCTGACAACAATATTTATTTCAAGGTTGAAGGTAACAAAATATTGATAGTAGTTGTGTATGTTGATGATATCATATTTGGAGGTAATGAAGATATGTACAAAATATTTGCAAAGGAGATGCAAAAAGAGTTTGAGATGTCTATGATTGATGAGTTGAATTTCTTCCTTGGACTACAAATAAATCAATCTGATAAGGGGATATTCATTTTATAGTCAAAGTATGTCAAATAATTTTTGAAGAAGTTTGGAATGGATGACTCCAAACTGGTCTATACTCCTATGGTGACTGAATGCAAACTAAGCAAAAATGATGAATCTCCTAAAGTTGATTAGAGATTATATAGTTCTATGGTTGGTGGATTGTTGTATCTTACTGTTACTAGACTAGACATCATGCATACAATATGCTTAGTTGCTAGATTTCAAGTAGAACCTAAAGAAGCACATGTTATAGAATGAAGAGGATATTCAGATATCTCAGAGGCGCATCAGGTTATGGCTTGTGGTATCCTAAGGATATTGATTTCACCTTGAGTTCTTTCACTGATGAAGATTGGGTTGGTTGTGTAGATTATCAAAAGAGTACAAGTGGTAGAGCATTCTTTCTTGGTGGAAGATTGGTTTCATGGCTAAGTAAGAAACATGATTCAATTTCTTTATCCACTACAAAAGTTGAGTATATTTTTGTAGCATCTTGTTGTACACAAGTTTTATGGATGAAGCAAACATTAAAAGATATAGGAGTGATATGTGATGAGCCTATTCCTATATTCTTTGATAATATAGGTGCTATAAACATTTTAAATAATCTGGTAATGCATTGAAGAACAAAATATATATATCTATCATATATCATTGCTTGAGAGAAAAGGTGTTGGAGAATGAAGTTAGGTTGGAGTATGTGTCTACAAAGGATCAGATAGTTGACATATTTACTAAGGCTCTTCTAAAGGATACTTTTGAGTATCTTAGGGGGAATTTGGGGGTCATTGGCCCTCCTTATTTGAACTAGGTGCACATGGAGGTGCATCCATCTAGTGGACCTATAGATTCTTCATTTATCTAGATTGATGAATGGGTCTACTCTACAAGGGGAGTATAAATTTTCATTGTTGTAGTATGAGATGTGTGGGTGCATTCCTAAGGGGAAGTTATCAAAATATTTTTGGTCTTTTCCATTGATGTCAAAGGGGGAGAGAGAGTCATGTGAAAAATAGTAAAAGGGAGAGAGAATTTTTTTTTTTGAAAGAATGAGTATTGTTGTTTTTGATGGTTTTTCACATCACGTGTTGCCATCAATGACAAAGGGGGAGATTGTTTTAAGTATGAGTAAGTTTGGTGATGTTATCATTGATGTTGTCATTAATGTCAACATAGTATAGGTTGTTGTAAGTTGTGCATGTATATTGAGATGTTGTTGAGATGCTATGAGTGCATGAAGCTATCTTTATTATGTTACAGAGATGCTGAAATAATGAGTTACCAAGTGCTTTTGAAAAAATTAATAAATAGTGAACATTGAGTTGTGTGTGTTCAAAATGTGCTCTCGTTTGTGTTCCACATTTCTTCTATGTTGATCCTATGCTTGTGTAGCCATGAAGTGTTGTTTATTGGCATCTTTTGGTGATATCTCCTAGATTGCAACTTCTAGATTGATGGAATGCCTAAGTTGTGTTCACTAGTGTGTGAACCTATTTGGTAGTGTTGTCTTTCTATGAATTGGTAGAAATGTTTCTACTCCACAGTTCTCTACTAATTTGATTCTGGTCTTTCAAATCTGGTAGAAGGCTTGTTAAGGTGATATCTCTATTCTACCAAAGGTGTTCATAGTTTGGTGCTCCAGAAGACAAGTTCTGGAGCTCCTATGTGTTCTGGTTGGACTGGTGAGAAGTGTTTTGAGTTTGAATTTTGTTGCAACTGATGTAGATGAATGTAATGGAATCCAAGACATGTTTCAGTGTATGATCAAATGTTTCATGTGGTCTGCATGTTATCTTCTTGGTATGGAAGCATGCACTTCAAAGTTGTTTGTGTTTTCATTAGGTTTGGCTGACCTGGTGTTTACACTTCATATGAAGGATAATTTTTGATTAAGGAAGCATGTGATTGATCCAAGATTTTTTTTTGGGTCATATTTAAGTATTGGTGTGGTTTTCTCGCATTCCTTTCCACCATGGTAATGTTGAGTTTTCAACCTAACTTGAATTTGAAAAATGAACATGTATAACCGACCTTGAGGAAAGTTTCTAAGGTTGAAAATGGCATAAATGAAAGTTGAGATGCGAAGGATTATATCATAAAAAGTAACAAAGTAAGCCACAAGAGTGAGAAGAAGAGTTGTGCGAAAGTATATTGAGGAAAAAATACTTTAATGTGTTAGATTCTTGAAAATAGTGAGTTGATGGTTTCTACAATCTCCTAATCAAGGTTGCAAATGTGTGTAATTTGCAGTGGTGTATCCTTATGTTATCTTTTGTATCTATAGGTAGTGAGCATCCTTTTGGATAGTGAGTCTTATCTGTAGGTAGTGAGCCTTTATATCTAGAGAATGATTCCTTTTGGGCAGTGAGCCCTTGGTAGTGAGCCTCTTTTATTCAATTTTGTAATTACTTTATATTGTGAGCTAATCCTCATTGTGGTTTTTAACATATTGGGTTTTCCATGTAAATCTGGTGTTCATTGTGTTAATATTGCTTTATGTTATCTACATTTCATGTTCATACTTAATAACAGAATTGAGTGGTTGTGAAGTTGATAAGCGTGTGAAGTTTTGTGTTTGAATTTGGTGACAACTGATTCACTCCCCTCTTAGTTTTCTTGCACCTTTCAACAAATCCATGATCCATGCCTCGACCTTCTTTCCATCCTGGCCATTGATTGATTCTTTCAATCTTGACCATCGGTTTCTCTTTTCCTATTCTATAAATAGACTTCACCTCTATTGAATAGGGGTCCATCTTTTGATAGAATAATTATGTTGTTAAAATTCACACCCATTTGCATTTATATTTAATTTTTCAAATAATTTTATATTAATTTCATCCATAATTAGGTTAGCATCCATTAATGGCTTTCATGGTAACTTAGTTTCATCCATTTAGCATATTTTGGAATAGGGACTTTCATCTTTAAATGTTGCATACATTTACAACACACATCTTAGCATATATCATCTTAAATTAGCTTTCATCATGGTTCACATATATCTCTCATTAGTTTCATCAGTTTTCTTCAATAAAACTAATTGAAACAAGCTCATTATCCAAGGGATTGGGAAAGGGTGGCCATTCCACATCAATACGACTATCATAACCCAATTTTACTTCATATTTATTTAAATACGAAAATTGAATTTGTTGATGAAATTCAATTAAATATTAAAAGGAGATTTTGGAATATTCACATGTTCAATATGAGAAGTTGACTAATGTTGAATTTATGAAATCTTGAAAACCATTATATATATACATGTCATCATGGATTGAACATTATTGATCAATTTGTAAGTATGTGTAGTAGCATGGTACCAGGATGAAGGACGAGAACACGATTGAGGTAAGATTGTTTAGTTAGATAAAATGGTAAGCTAGTTGGAATCTGGGTGCACACACCACGAAAGGGCATGATGATTGCATTTTAATCAAATTGCATATGTCTGAGAATTAGAATTTATTGATTTGAATTGATTCTTTGTTTGGAAATATATGGCGTGTAAATATAAAATTTCCCATTTAAAAAACTATGTTTCATGAAACAAAAAAATAAGATTTCTTTATATGTATATATAATAAAGAGAGATGCTCAAATTTGAATTTAAGTCCTCCATTGAAAGTGATATTGTATGGAACTTGTAAGCCATAAAAAAAATTACAAATGGAAGTAAATATGTATATAGAATACAAACATATATATATATAGATGTATGCATATATATACATATATATACTTAAATAAATACACACACACACACACATGCATATATATACATATATATACACACATATACATACACACACACACACACACACACACACACACACACACACACACACACACACACAGATCATCATCATGGAAAAATTCTTAGACAACTTGATGTAAAAATTTGAATAAGTTATCTATATTATTTCAAAAATATGTAAGAATAGAATCTGTAGAAAATTGAATGTAGTTTTTAAACTGCTAGTTTTATTTTATTTATTTTTAAATCTATTTGGTGAAAATTTGAAATTTTAATGCAATAGTACTTAAATTTTAGGGAAAAAATAAGTAGGTGTCTGTCTCACCACCCTAACCACAATAAAACTATAATATTTTTTAATAAGATTTTAGATATAAGTAGAGGATTCATGTATGAATGTGATGCATATTTTTTGTAGTTGTTTTCGAAGTAAATAAATAATTATGAATTTTTTATTACAACTTTTTAAAAATATAAAAACTCGTATGTCTGACCACCTTAACTTGGTCAAAACTTCATGAAATTCCTTCTTTTTTTTAATCCTATAGTATGTGAAGCATATAATGTGACACATGTTTCAGATTCAAAAAATGTGATATTGTTTGAAAGCTATTTGATGTTTTTCAATAAGCCTATTAATCAGGACTTTAGTCGTAATTCAAATAGAAAATAAATAATAATTATTTGGGTATGTGCAGGATCATGATGGGCCAAAAAGTGGCCATATGATGGGTTTGTGGCTGACGACTTTTTTTTAACCCAAAATTGATGAAACAAAAAGGGTTTTTAAAGGATATTATCAACTTTCTACCAATATAAATTATGCTTTACTATGAATTTAATAAGTTATTATTATTCATTTTCTATTCAAATTATGACTAAAGTCCTGATTGATAGACTGATTGAAAAACATCTACATATTTCAAACGGTATCACATTTTTTGAATCCAAAACATGCGTAACATTCTATGCTTCGCATACTATAGGATTAAAAAAATAAAAATTGAATTTCATGAAGTTTTGATCAAGTTAAGGTGGTCGGACATACAAGTTTTTAATATTTTTTAAAGGTTGTAATAAAAAAATCATAATTAATTATTTACTTGGAAAAAAATTACAAAAAAATATGCATCACATCTAGACATGAGTCCTCTACTTATATCTAAAAAATTATAAAAAAATATTATCATTTTATTGTGGTTAGGGTGGTCAGACAAACACCTACTTCTTATTTTTTCCCTGAAATTTAAGTACTACTGCATTGAAATTTAAAATTTTCACCTAATAGATTTCTACTTTTTTTTAAAAATCCTAGTAGTTTAGAAACTACATTCAATATCCTACAAATTCTATTCTTACATACTTTTGAAATAATGTAGATAACTTGTTCATTTTTTTACGTCAAGTTGTCTAACTCTGATTTTTCTAATATTTTTGCCACTTAAGGGCCTGTTTTTTCCATGATGATCCTGCACATACCCATTTATTAAATTCAAAATAAAGCATAATTTATATTGGTGGAAAGTTGAGAATCTCCTTTAAAAAACCCTTTTGTTTCATCAACTTTGGGTAAAAAAAAATTCGTCAGCCACATACCCTACACATACCCATATATATATATATATAAGTGAGTGTATATGCAAGTGTAGAAAGTATGGTAAATGAGAATGGGAATAATTTAAATAAACATATAAATATGAATATATATATATATACATACATACATACATGTACATATATATATACATATGTATGCATATATATATGTATGTATATATTGATATATACATACATATATATATATGTATGTATATATATATACATATAAATAAATATATATGTATGTTCAAATTGATTATTAACATTTATATGTGTTGAATTCGAATAATAACCGATAGCTTACTAATATTGGGTTGATAATTAAAAACGACTATGGAGGTGGCAGTAATTCCTGCCATGAATGTAATGGAAAAAATTAAATTTGTGTAGTGGCTGATGGCTAGGCCAATTTGCTACTGCCATGGCATGTAAATAAGTATATTTTTTCCATTTTAGAATAACACATAGGTAGTATGTGAAGGAAAAATCAGAGAAAAAGGTAGGTCAAAAGAAGGAAAAAATAGAGGAGTTTGAAGGAAAAAGCTAGGGCTAGCTTCATCAATTTGAATTTGAGGTAAATATGAACCATGCATATATATATATAGACTCATTTTATATCCATTCTTTCCTTCTTGGATAACCAACGATAACAAACTGTATCTTGTATATACCATTGGTTTCATTTTTCTATGAAACCATGGCTAAAGGTCGAATGGCTTGGTGCTAACCTCTGTGGGTTGACCATTTGTATTTGTATATAAGATCAATCTTAGAATGTCATACGACTAGCTCCATGATCTAAGCCGAGCCTAGAGTGATGTGCTCAGGTGGATCCTCCCTAAGGTTGTGCTCATAAGCATGCCATACAATGGCATATGTATGCTTTGCATTAGTTTTCTTTATATATATCACTATGAATACACTACGGTAGGAAATAAATTAAGGATTTCCTTAGTAAAGGGTTTGTAACCCTAAAGATTTCCTTGTAAGACGGTCTACCATCTTAGCGGATGTCGAGGATCATATGCTTCATAGCCCAACATAAACTTATGTTGTGTTTAAAATAATAAGCTAGTGGGGCTATCAGAACTAATCCTATGACTATTTAAGTGATTTCTCCTTTGCAATATATGGGATTGAATATGATCTAGGGAAGCAATAAACCCCTCAGTACATGTATTTCTTGTTTTCTATGTTGAACCCTGATACTTTTGGGAAAGGCTATGTTCATTTTTATTCCTACGCCTTAAATGAAAGAAGGTTTTTTCACTATGAAGCCAACCCCATTTGATGAGAATGCTAGATGGAAAAACCATGTAGAACTTTCTTACATGTATGGTAATAGACAAAAATGTACATAGGCAAAAAAAATTCAATTATAACTAAGATGATTTTAACTTCAGAATGTTGGTTAATATCTTGATATTATGAACTATTGGATAACAATATTTTCTTCTGAATATGGTTATACTATTCCCTATGCTTGATACAAGGCAGATTTTTACTTGAATATTTTCTTCTCAATGTGAAAGAATGACACTATTTCTTGTAAATGATAGTAAATCACATGCTTGTAAAAAGTTGATTTGTTGTAAGAATAGCTAGAGATTTTGTAATAGAGCAATGGTATTATTGTCTTTTTCTTTCTTAAAACTGAATTGTAGAATAGGGGATATGAATGTACTATTGCAACTTTGTTCCAATTATGAGTGTTTAAATGATAAATGTGCATATGTGGGAAACATGCTTAAAATTGTATAGTAGGGATAATACTTTTTCTACTAAAGCCAAGAATGTACATAAGCAAACAACTAGTTTTATAATTGTTAGATGGAAATAGTAAGTGTATGCTCAACATTATGTATGAAACTGTAAGGCCTATACTATTCACTTGAAAATGAAAGGTCAATATAAGACTATCAAAGTTCACAAATCTGAATTTTATATATATATATATATATATATATATGCACAAACTCAAACATAAGTAGGCCCATATATGTGTATGCAGATAGATTTTGTCTATGTACATACACATACTTGTGACATACCTTCTTGTTTTAGTACCTTATTTTAAATTTAAAAATGATTAAGATGTTAAGTAGAAATTGGACTTAAGAGAGAATTCATTTAAATTTGAAACAAAATAGTCATACCATAATTAACTAGAGCATCTATGGGTAAGTTCCTGCTAGAGGGTAGATAGTTGTTTAGTAGAAAGTTACTTTTGGGACATGTGTGGAAATGGATAAGAGAGTATAGGTTTTCTTTACTAGAATCTATTGTTTGTTGTTGTTGTAAAACACTTTTATGCTTGGCCAAGCAATATTGTTCATTATGTATGCATGAATGAACTCTGTGATTTCACTCTCTGCCATTCCTAGCATAGATCTTGCACTTTCTTTTTCTAGCATACAAGATAGAATTTGCATGTTGATGTTGGGCACATGCCAAATTCCACCTTGTAGGTTGTTCTCTTGCTAAAATATTTGTGCATGGTAAGACATTCTTCAAGACAGAAGAATACTAAGGAAGTGTAAGCTTCATGGTTGGGCGGTAAAGTGCTTCAACCATGTTCTCATCCACCAATGGAGGTAAACTATGAGGAATAATTCTTAATGTTCACTAGAATATTATAATCTACATTGTAACTTGATGTATCTATCATTTAAGTACTCAAGAAATGTACATTGAAATGATATTACAGCCCCTTTAGTGCCAAGTGAACATGATATTGTAATTTGACATTTTAAGAGAATATAAAAATACTTGACTCTTTTAAATGGACATGTGTAGCTATAATTGACTTTAGCCACTAGTTACGTCTCCTTAAAATTGAAGTATATTCTTGTGTCATTTACAATATTAATTAAATAAGTAATAATTAGGAATGGGTTATTACAATGACACCACTCCCCCAATAGGATAAGATTCAAAGTCTTAAATTAGGTTTCCATTTTATTTTCGTGTTCTTCATGTTAGTTTAAATGGGTTCTTAGCCTTTAATCAATCTTGAATATCTTATTGGGATCATGACTTAGGTAATTAAATAGGCTTTCAATTCATTTGGATCTAGCATATTTAGTTAACACTATGATTATGGTCACATTTTGGTGCTAGGTGGGCTATACTAATCGAATTTGATGAATTTATCTTTAGATTCCCGTTTTCTTAGTTTTTACAAATACAATAATGCTTTTGGAGGCTACAGTGACGCCTCTATCAGGCTTCACTATATAGCGATGCCTTTTGTAGGGAGTATAGTGATGCTTAATTAAAATAGCAACACTTATTAAATATTGCGATGCTAATAATTTTTGAAGGTATCATGATTTGAAAATAGTGATGCCTCTAATATAGTGATGCTTTCATCGTCTTTGTTTTCCTACAAAGCAAAGCTTTTTCTCGCTAGAGCGACAGTTTTTAGAATTATGGTGACACCATTTTTAACAACAATTATTTTACTAGTAAACAAAACAAAGATTGAAATTTGACATGTGCTTTAAATTTTATATTTCATTTGATTTCTAACATGTCACTAACTTCTAGTTTTGCAGATTTGGGCAATAAAATTTGAAGTGAATGAGCATATCATCATATTATAATAAGTGTTTTTACACTTATGAGATAATTATAACCCATTTTATGATGATTTAATTCACTTTTTAGGAACAACTAGAATTCCTTTGGGCTTAAAATTAACGTTCAAATTTGGTTAAAATTAAACCCACATAATCCTCATTTTATAATATCAGGTTTAAAATTGAACAAAACAATCCCAAAACGTCAATTTAGTGCTTAAAATGAACTCATTATTCTTGTCAAGGATAAAATGAATGTGTGTTTTATTTTATCGCATGTACTTTCTATGTGTATCCTCTCCACTTACACTTCATGCAATCTTGGTTGAAGAGAAACATATATATAATTTTCTTCTTGGAACTGTATATCCTCTCTGGTTGCACCTTTTGGCAATCTTGGGTGAAGAAAAGCATTTTAAGCTTCATGATTTGTGTTACCTTTAGAGAGCTTTCCTCCCAAATTGTGAGAGGGAACAACCCAAGTTGTGCTTCCATTTTGGTCTACTATATAAATAAATTGGTGTGGCTAAATTCATTAACCAACTAGTGTTGCTATCTTATACTAACAAATGTCTCCCCTAGTATCCATGTGATACATCAAAACCCTTAGATGTTTCTAAGGGTTGGGAGGCCTCTTAATTGAGTGAATCGCCACATGTATAGGCACCAATTTATCCTTAATATTTTCATTAAGAACCTTGTTTATAGTGGCTAACCAAGTCCATTTTTGAAATGTATTTTAAGGAAAAAAATTGGATAACACCATTCCAAGAAGTTACTTACCATGTTTAGTTTTTCGTCAAGGTAATAAAGAAATATGAAAGGGACTATTTTTCTTGGTGTGTCAAGATGGTACATTTCCTTGACATAACCTATTTGTCCATTCCATCTTCACAAATTAATCATCTCTTATGGGGATGATTGGTAAGCCTACTATGAAATACGTACCCACTTGAACTAGGGTTGTAAATTCTTGTGAGTCAATTAAAAACTTTCTTGGTACCAAAGAATTGCAAACAAACATAAAAAATATTCTCAAAATTTCAAAACCTTTTGGTTTAAGCATGCATACCCTTTGAAACGTCTCAATATTGATGCTTGTCCTAAGGATTTTATCCTTAGAGACTTTCAAATATTTTGGCTTATATCTGTATCCATACTTACCAATGTTAACATAGACAACTATAGCTCTAACTTCATGATTTTCACATAATGGACCTTGTGAAATGAATGGTGTTTTTTGACATAGAAATTTAGTTTGAAACTTAAGCAAGATAAGTGTATATGGTAAAAAAAAAAACTAGCCAACATAAACTCACAATTGAACCCCACACATGTGCTTGTCTTTATAATGAACATTTGGCATTTGATTGCTCCAATTGAACAACCAAACTTTATTCCCACTATCGTACAACCAAACTTTGAATTGATTGAAGGAGAACAAACAGATGTAATTAGTGGGGTAAGGAACTTTACATTTGAGATGAAATAAACACCAAGCTAGTGGAGAAACACAACAAACATCATAGACAAACAAGAGTGAAAAGCCAATATTGTGGCTGAAAGGCCCATATTACCACCTCCTATGTGGCAATATATATCCTCTTTTTATGATCTTGTTCTTGTCTTCATCATCTCCCACAAAATCAAAATCCCTAAATGAAGGTCCATATTCCCCCATTTCAAACGTAGACATCATAGTTCAAAGTTTAATATAAAATGAGCCTTAAAACTTTACCGCAAATAAGACATCTTGTTGAGAAATTTTTATGCTCGCCCTTTGTTAGGGGACCCAAAATTATAAGTCCAAACTTTTCCATCTCATTTAAGTCAACATTGATCTTTAGGTTAATATTTTTGTTTTGTAAAAAATGGTTCACTTTAGGTTAATATTTTGGTTCAAACATTTCATCCACCCCTTATCATCTTTCACATTTGCACTTCACCAACCTCTATAAAATTTTGAACACAAACACTTTGGACTAGGACAGATACAAACCCAAATCCTAACTTAGCTATTTTGTGTGTGAAATGAATTTCTTTTCATACATTTAGTTAAGTTATTTATCACATTTTTTTGAGTTTATCTTGAAGGTCATATTTGTACCTTAAAGATTTACAAATCCATCATCCATAAAAAAAATCAAACCCATAGTCAAAAGTGTTGTCCCAAATGGTTTTGCAAAGAAAATCACTACCCACATCATTCATATTTTTCACCTAAAATTCTCACCATTGCTCCAAAATGACTTAGAGAGCCCCATTTACCAAAATTTGAGTCAACTAGAGAGTTTAAACGTTACAAATATCAACATAACTCTCCCATAGGTGATCCACACTTTATGGTAATGGCAAGATCACAACACAAGAGAATCATGGAACAAGCCAAAGTCACATTCACCACAAGTGATACCAATCCCCAAAAATTTCATCCAAGAAGTCATTCTACCCCCTCTCAATAAATCCATACTCTATCAAGACCATAAGAGGTAGACTATGTCGCGAACAACACATTTTGACTTACTAAAGAAAAAATCTGAGTATAAACAAGATTGTCAAGCCTTAAAAAAGGTAGCTCCAATTCCCCCATATTTTTTTGTGCAAACTTCAACACAAGACTTGACTTCATCCACCATTGAATCAACTCCTTCACTAGGGCTAAGTCAAACACAAACTCCTAGTGTTGCAACTAGTCTTGCTAAGGACTTTGGCCACACTCCTCCTTTGAAAATAAAAAAGCTTGTAGGTACTCTAAACACCAATCCTCTCCAAAACACCACTTGGACACCAACCTTTGGTGCTCCTCCCATTCTCAAGCATCCCCTACATCCACATAAACCACTTATAGTACATCACTCCACAACCACCCTAATGTATTGAACACAACCATCTTCATTCATCCTCACATGTACCACAAGTGTGCCTAACATTGCACAAGGTAGTGTGGACCAAGTGTTGCAAATAGAAAAACAAGGGAAAGTTAATACCCTAATGCAAAATTACTGCTTAAGGTAACAAGGGACATCTTCATCTAATACCCCAATGAGTTCATCAAACCCTTCAATTTCACAAAAAAAATCCATCCCATCCATAACCAACCCAAATCAAACCAACCCCTTAGTCACAAACCCCATGAACCAAGGTAATACCTTGGTACCACCTTAAAAACAATAAGGGAATCCCCTACCCTTCAGTTAAGGGAACCCTTCAATCAATTCCAAGATCCTAATTTTCCATTACCATTACAATATCAAATGACACCATCATCATCTTTACCATTGGTCTCCCATGTCTTGAAAAATCAAATGGAACCTCAAACTTACATTCTTCCATCCCAATCCATTATTCTACAAGGAATATTAAACCAAGGAAACCTCCAACCTCTTCTCATCAACACATAGGCCACTCAAACCATAAACACCCAAAACCATCATAGGTGTCCCAACAACCAAACAATCCTACCTTAAAATCACAACATACTTATCAACACGTCATACAATAACAAAAAATCCAACAAGCAGCCCTAGCAGCACAACAAAAACAACAAGCCCAACAAGCAGCCCTAGTGGCACAACAAAAATCCCAACAAGCAACCCTAGCAACACAACAACGGCAAGCCCAACAAGCAACCCTAGTAGAAAAACAACCACAAGCCCAACAAGAATCCCTAGTGGCACAAATACAACATCAATCCTAGCAAGCATCCCTGATAGCACAACAATAATAGCAAGCCTAACAAGTAGCCTTGGTGACACAACAAAAATCTTAGCAATAAGCATTATTTTCCCAATAGTATACCTATTAGGAATAAGTTCATGTAGAAAGCAACAACAACAACAACCAGGTTTATACTACAATCCTAAACAAAATGACATCAATCCAAATGTGTTAGGAACATATACACCTATACAACCTTCACCTTCACAATACCCCATACCACCCTATACACCTTACAACACCCCAACATATCCAAATCCCATGTACAATCCATTCACCATCTCTTAATATGAAATATATGTTCTGATGAGCCTAATTTTTGGTCTAGTTTTGGGGAGAATCTATAGTTTATTTTCTCATAGATGTCATCAAATTTAATGCTTAAGTGTTGACATTGGCATAATGTTTCCCTCAAACCATTAACATTTGATCCCTATGAACTTTAATGATACTTGGCATAAAATGTGAACCATCTATATTGATTTTGCATGTAGTTATTGAACATTTCTTAAGGTGGTTATAGATGTGTAGTTATTATGGATATTGACCTTTCCATGAAGATTTAATGTGCCAAGTTGAGGAAGAAATTGCCAGCTAGGCATGCACCATGACAGCCGAGAAAGGAAACACTCCAAGTCAAGAAGACCAATAGTGGAAGATTCTACATGCAACCGAAGTGTAACTGCCTTGTTGTAATGGAATTTTAATGTTCAGGCATGCACGAGCATTACTGTTGTGCTAAGTATGCATCTGAATTGCATGTCTAACCAAATTCCATGCACACATAACCGCCATCACTCCACTTTCTTTTTTTTTCCTAATTGGCATCCTCCTAGTCATGGAGTTGACTGCCTTGTTAGTTGTTAGCATAAATAATAATCAGATGCTCCTTCCTCGAGTTAGCAAGCTAGTGAGTTGATTGTTCAGTTAAGAATAGAGCAAGAGGTTGCACGATTTGATATTGTATTCTAGTTTCAATTTGCATTGAATGAAATAAAATTATGATTTCAAGCATTTGAGTTCTTGTTAGTTTAGAGGATACTTATCCAAGGGGGCCACTTGGTGAGTAATCTATTTCATTAGTTTAGCATTATTTTAGTACTACTTGATGTTCCGTATTTAGTTGAAAATCTGGCATCGACTATTCCTACAGCCACTAGAAGTCCATTTTGTGTCTGTTCCTGCAGCCAAAGTAGACAGAGTAGTTCCCTGTTTGTGCCCAGATCTTTTATTCCTATCTCGCATTTTAGTTCAGCATAGTTGTTGGTTGATGTTCAATATTTGCTTTATTTTTTTTTTAGTAATTTACTTTCAACATTATGTTTCTTAGTTGTAGAATGCAATGACTACTTGAACCCCTAGTGCACATACAGTGTTGACCCATTTCAAGTTCACATCCTTGGGTTGAAAATTTAAATGCACCTTCATGACAATTGAAGTAGCTATTCAGGTTAGATTCCAAATCTCTGAATCATAGTTGTAAAGGATTAGTTATGGAATCTTGTAGGAGGACAACATTTTGGCATCATTGCCGAGGATGCTGTCAAGCTAGGAAGTTTTTGAGTCATTGTTAGTTTCTTTCCGTAGTGTTTTTTTGAAGTTTTTCTTAGTATACCTTCATTTAGAGGTTATTCCCTTTATTCATTGCCAATTCTTTGTGTGTAAGTTGACTGATAGTGAGTAATACCGAATGCATAGAGGAAGGAGAAGGGACACTTAAGAGAGGTTCCTTCCTAACAATCCTAATCCATTTCAACTAGTTGAATATCAAAACTTATCAGAAGAAGAAGAATATCCACACCCCTTTGTAGACACATTTCTTGATCTAACTAGTTCTGAAGTCTCCTCTAAAGATAAAAATCATCCTGAGAACCCCCTTGCTTTGGGACCACATCAAGCAGGCATGGCTGATACAAATGGTAATAGACCCAGCCAACCAGCTTTTCCTTTTCCCATTGCCCAGCATAATGATGTTGGCAACATCAAGAACATCCCTGCTTCACCACTCCCAAATTTTTATGGACTCGTCACAAAAGATCTTGATACCTTCTTATTTGAATTTGACATACTCTATAGGAGTTATGATTATACTACTAATTCCCATCAGCTTAAGTTATTTCCTACTACTTTGAAGGAAGCTACATTAAGATGGTTCATGAGCTTGGGAAGAAATACTATGGAAACATGGCAAGACATGAAGGAAAAATTCCTTGAGAAATATAAGGAATCCTATAGGGGTAGTGATATGAGAGGAGGTGACATTTTCAGGATGCAACAGATGGAGGATGAGAGCCTAGAAGACTACATTGCAAGATTTATATTTTTCCTACCAAAGTCTCCACACCATGCACTTAATGAGGGTTCATAAAAGTTTCTCTTCTTGAGAGGAATCAATGACAGCTACATTGATGCCTTGGACCTCATGGTAGGAGGAGATAGCTCCCAAGTTCCTTTGGAGGATATCAAGAAAATATGCTAGAATTACTCTAGGGTAGGTTCAAAGAAAGGGAGAGCTTACCAATCTTCCATGGGTAATTCAACTACCAGTGGAGTTTCAAGGATGGAGATCACTCATTTTCTAGCAGAATTAAAGAAATATATTACTAACAATTTAGCTACTTAGTTAGATACACTTCAGGCTAAGAAGAAGTAAGAGAAGGCAGAGATGATGTTGACAGAGTATTGTCCCCACTATAGGAAAAAGAAGAAGGACTGCAGATGTAAGATGGTAGCTAACTTGGAAAGTAAGCAAGTGTCACCTAGGTTCAAGCCAATTCAGATTGAAGAAGACCAAGTTTATTATGTTTCACAAAGGAAACCTTGGGCTCCAAGACAAGGTATGCCACCAGATCCCCTATCCTATGCTGGACCATATTTTAACTCTTATTCATCTGGTAACCAATGGTAGCCCCAATACCCACCTAGTTATGGGAGATATCCACCATAGCCTTGGAGTAACCCTCCAAATTCTTTCCCTAGTCATCAAAGTTCTCCACCTTAGTGGCAGCACCCTCAGGGGAATTGGCAGCAATTCCAAGGAAACTAGAAACCACCCCCATAAAATTGGCAACAAACAAATTAATGGAGAGGAGGACAACAATAGCCTACTTGGACAACTAATTACATGGAGCCACCTTTACAGTCCCAACAACCTACTCTAATTCCTCCACCTACTAACTCAAGATCAAATGCACCTAAGCCAACTCCATTACTAGATCAACCCATACCCAATCCTAATAAGAAACCACAACAATAGCCTACATACTCTGCTGATTCAAATAAATTCCCTGCATATGTTGTGAGTGTAAGTGATATCCATCTACATTTAGGAACCACCCTACTAGGCCCTTCCAAACCCATTATCACTGAGCTTCCTATAGAAGAAGAGGAGGAGCCTCATATTGGCCCCATTCAACCAAATGCACCTAAGAATCCTGAACTAGTCCCTATCAAATAGTCCAAGCAAGTACCACCATTTCCCCAAAAATTGGAGATTTCTGAGAAGAAAGAAAAAAAGGAGGATACCACCTTTGATATCCTAGATCAGCTAAAGCATATATGTGCTCAAATAACCCTATTTCAAGCTATAAAGGATGTTACAATCTATGACAAAGCTATCAAGGAAGCTTGAATTAAGAAGTTAGGAAGGAAGAAGGAAGACCCAACTAAAGTTCATGTGGTGGGCCAGCTAGTTGATATCATGCTAGGAAAAGTGACTATTCCCAAGTATAATGACCCATGAAATCATCTAGTAGCAGTTATTATAAATGGGATCAAAATAAAAAATGCTTTGATTGATCTAGGGGCAACAATCAATGTAATGACCAAAGACATCCTGCAACAACTAAATATTGTAAGTATGAGGTCTACTCCTACTATCCTGTGGCTTGCTGATAGCTCTACTATCAAGCTTGATGGCATAGTGGAGGATGTTGTGGTAGTCTGAGATTCTTGGGAAATATCCAACAGACTTTATAATTCTTTCTCCTAAGGCTACACTAGGTAGGTACCCCATCATTCTTAGAAGACCTTGGTTAGTGACTGAAGATGCATACATTAGATGTCATTCTGGTGATATGAATATTTCACATGGAAGGAATAATAAAATTTTTGTTCTCTATGCACTTGCTCAACCATCTCATGCTGAAGAAGATTTTGTATGGCCACAAGTTGGTGAAGAGGCTGAGGAAGTTAACTCTGTCGTGTAGCTTATGATGATAGGAAGAAACTCTTTTCTACAAATCCAAGATGAAGAAGTGTTGGATAATCTCATTCAGAACCATTATGAAGTAGAAGAAGCATCATCTTCTACTTCGGTCAGAACACTTTTTCCTACTCTTCCTGTAGCCACTATTCCTACATACATTTTTCCTCTAGCCGCTCTTCTTGTAGTAACTGCTTCTGCACACACTCTTCCTGTGGTGAAAGGTATGATCCAAACATTTCTGCCATGTGAAATAAAGGTATCATATAATAATGAAGCAACCATGATAGAATTAACTACACAAATCCAGGTGTCTAAGGGAAAATACCTGAACATCAATAATAAATTGAGTAAAGAACAACTATCATTGAAAAATCTATTGAGGGCCCATCAACATTCATTTGCATGGGATTATCATGATATGAAAGGTTTGGATCCTAAACTCTGTATGCACAAAATTTATATCAAAGATGATTGCACTCTAGTGAGACAACCACAAAGGAGAATCAACCATGCACTGAGAGAGATTGTGAAAGGAGAATTACAGAAATTACTAGATGTGGGATTTATATACCCCATTTTAGATAGTCAGTAGGTATCTCCATTGGTGATTGTGCCCAAGAAAGCAGGGAAATGGAAAGTTTGTATTGATTATAGAGAACATAATGCTTCCACCAAGAAGGATCACTTTCTATTACCCTTCATTGATCAAGTTATGGACACACTTGCAGGAAAGTAGTATTTCTATTTTCTAGATGGATTCAGTGGCTAAAACCAGATCCAAATTGCACTAGAAGGTCGGGAAAAGACCACATTTACTTGTCTATGGGGGACTTATGCTTATTCAGTGCTCCCATTTGGCTTGTGCAATGCACTTGCAACTTTCTAGAGGGTAGTCATTAGCATCTTCTCAAACATTTCTCATGATTGCATGGAGATTTATATGGACAACTTCACCACCTATGGTGTTGACTTTAATCAAGCATTGGAGAATCTCAAAAGAGTTCTGTAGAGATGTGAAGATCAAAACTTGTCCTTAAATAGTGAAAATTATTTCATGATGATGCAAGAAGGTGTAGTTCTTGGCCACTACATCTCCCACAAAGGAATCTAAGTATACCCTACAAAAATTGAGGTAATCACAAATCTTCCTACACCTACAAAACAGAAGGATGTTAGAAGTTTCTTAGGCCATGTAGGATATTACAGAAGATTCATTAAATATTTCAGCAAGGTAGCAGCACCATTGTATACTCTCCTCACTAAAGATGTTGAATTTTAGTGGAATGAAGCTCGTGACAAGGCATTTTCTGACTTAAAGGCAGCTTTGACAAATACTCCTGTACTTAAGGGACCCAATTGGGAGCTTCCTTTCCACATTGACACTGATGCATCAGAGTATGCCATAGGAGCAGTCCTAGGATAGAAAGAGGGGGATGTTGAAAATTCTATTTACTTTGTTAGCAAAAAATTGCAAGGAATTGAATTCAATTATACCGTGACAAAGAAAGAGATGCTGGTAGTAATTTATGTACCGAAAAACTTCAGGCATTACAGAATAGGCTACCAAATATTTGTACACACTGATCATGCAACCATCAGGTATCTCATGAATAAACCTTTGATCACAGGTAGATTGGAAAGATGGTTATTGTTGACGTGGGAGTTTAATATAATGATTGTAGACAAGCCAGGGAAAGCTAGTGTTGTTGCAGATTTTCTTTCAAGGCTAACTACATCATAATATAATCAGCCCATAGATGACTCTTTTCCTGATGAGCATCTATTTTATCTCAATGTACAAATGCCATGGTATGCTAGCATAGCCAATTACTTGGTCACGGATAAAATTCCTTCTCAATTCTCTCTAAAAGAGAAAAAGGAACTTATTGAAAGATCTTTTCCTTTCTCTTGGATTGTTGGATGTTTGTTTCATACTGGACCTGACCATGTCATGAGAAGATGCGTGAGAGAAGATGAAACATATGAAATTTTTCATGCATGTCATAATGACCCATGTGGAGGACACTTTGCAACCAAAAGGACCGCAATGAAGATCTTGAACACAAGATATTACTGGCCAACACTTCATAGGGATGTAGGAAGTTATACCAGAAAATGTGATAGATGTCAAAGAATGGGTAAACCAACAAGATCTGATGAGATGCCACTGTGCCCTTAGATAGTAATTACTCCTTTTGACAAGTGGGGATTAGATTTTGTGGGACCAATTGACCCTCCATCAAATGGTAAATCTTATATACTAGTATGCACTAATTATGTAACTAAATGGGTAGACGTCGAGGCCATGAAACATGCAAGAGATAACAAGGTTGTATAATTTATTTATGAAGAGATTTTCTCAAGATATGGAGTTCCAAGAGAAATAGTGACTAATCAAGGGACACAATTCACATCAAATCTTGTTGCAACACTAGTAAATGAGTACAATATAAGGCACAAAAATTCTACTCCTTACCACCCCCAAGCTAATGCCCAAGTTGAGGTGACCAATAGGGAAATTGAAGTCATTCTGACTAAAATAGTAGCTATTCATAAGAAGGATTTGGAAAATAGATTACCAAAAGTTGTTTTGGCTTATAGGACAACATGGAAAACAGCTACAAGTTTCACCCCATTTGAATTACTATATGGAAAGACAACCATGATTCCAATCGAATTTCAACATAAGACTCTGTGAACTGCAGTAAATTTGGGAATGGATATTTCTGAAGCACAGAGAGAAAGAATCATTCAGCTAAATACTTTGGATGAGATAAGAAGAGCAGCCCTGCAACAAACAAAGATAGTGTAGAATGAGAGAATAAAGTGTCATGACAAATTTATTAAAGAAAAAAAGTTCAAACTAGGAGATTGGGCTTTGCTCTATGATTCAAGATATCAAGATAACGTAGGAAAATTGTAAATAAGGTGGCTAGGACCATACGAAGTTGTTGAGGTCTTTCCTAATGGAGTTGTCCAACTCACCACCATTGACCTTATCAGGTTCAAATTACTTGTCAATGGTCATCACCTTAGATTATACCATAATCCAACTTCTAAAGAAGAGTTCCTATAGCAATTCATCCAGTACTTAGAGTTTCCTGCAGTTGAAGGTGATGGACTTAGTGCCCCTCCTTCAGCCTAATTCAAGTACGTACAATCCATAATAAATACTTTCATGTGTGTGGAAGTCCACTTCTTCATCATATTCCCATCCACCCATCCATCACCACCTTTCTTTCTCTTCCACCTCACTCCATCCCATCATCTCATTCCACCTCATCTTCATTTATTGCTCGATTCATTTTTTTTTCAACAAGGCGAGCGTTACTGTATCTACGGCCTTTGCGGAAATCTTCCCCAACTCAAGTATGTTTGCATTAATTTCCCTCTTTAATCATCTTTCAAGTACGTTTCTTTAATCATTTTACATTATTATAGAAATTTTCATACAATTCTATCCCTCCTTGTCACATCAACACTCCCATACTGCACGTGTTGACACATGTCCAAATTTAGGTTGGGGGGAGGGAAACAAAAAAGATGAAAATATTGTATTGTCTAGGTGTAAAAATTGAAATCCAAGAAAGGATGACTTGCATGTCTAAAGTGACAATGGTTGCAGTTGCCATTTCTTCCTATCATGAACTCCCTTTATCACTCCTTTTCTTGCCATTATTACCCTACCATAATCTTGAGTTGCAAAACAAGAGAAAGAAAATTCAAGTGACACGAGCATAAGAAATTTAACAAGCTAGTCTTGAGATTTGGCAGACACTGCAGAGAAGTGCATTTGATTTCCAGAAAGGGAATTGAAGGAAAAATTTGTAGAGCATTAGTTTGGTTGCAGAAAATGGGAGGTGGGTTAATTTGAAATGAACCCACAAATGCATGATATTTTATTGTAGGATGCACAATGCTTGGCCAAATTTCAAAACTATGGATGGATAGATTAATTTTTGAATTTGAATGATTTTGATGAAGGCATTTCCCTTGAATTTTTCCAAAAAATTTCAGAAGGAAAAACCATAGTGAGAGGGTTAAAAGTTGTGGCAATATAGGAAATAATTGCAAAGGTTACAGGGTTACCTATTGATGGTGAAAATTACCCTATTTCCAGAGATGCCAAGTCAGCTAGGGACGAATTCACATAGCCAAATGACCCCTCATTGAGCATATTCAAACATGAACTGATACATTTTGAACCATTTTTCGATGACAGTCCATTAGAATTTTGGCAGGCTGTCATCGAAAAATGGTTCAAAATGTATTAGTGAGGGTGCAAAAAGAATGTCCCTGCCCGAGTCGTGGAAGAAAAATAGCCATGTAGGTTATCAAATACAACACCTGTGAGGGTCACTAGTCAAATTTTAATTTTGTGCACTACAAGCTTTTGAATCACATGAGGCACAAAAGAAGGATGAATGTGCCCAATGTGTTGTAGAATATTCTCTCAATCATGGTATCCAAAACCCAAAAAGGTAGGAATAATTCTCTTTCCCACCATTGCTTCAATAAAATGCTAGTTGAAATGTCTCTGCATGATGTATTTGGAATGACCTGGGAAGAGTTTATAAATGTTGATCAAATTAGACCTGAGCACTTGCAATCTAGGACTTTACCCAAATCCCATAGGTCTAGAAGGAGAGTAAGCATCACTGAAGCCATTCCTAGTGCTTCAACCTCTGATATTAATCCTCCTACAATAGAAGAAGCTATAGAAATTAGCTCTTCAGAAGCTAGGCACTCAAAAAAAGGAAGCTCCTCTCCCTCTGATTCTGATAATAAAGTTCCACTTGAAACTGTAATGAAAACTAGGGCACAATGGAGAGAAGTGGAAATGAGAAAGGTCAAGGCTAAAAAATGACCTGAAGGAAGAAAAGGGCCAAGTTCTAAGGAGAGGAAAATCGATACTATTCATCCTATAGCCAAGGGAAAATGTGAAAGGCCTTCCAGGAAATCAAGACCAGCTGGGCCTACGATTGGTACGCTTCTATAGGAAAGCCCTAAAATTTGTGAGACTCATCTAAGCAAAAGAATATTAAAGAAGGAAAAGGTATGTTTAAGGAAGCAATAAACATAACACTGGATAATCTTGCTAGCATTGTGGAGGAATTGGAGGAAAAGAATAACTTCTTGTAGCATGAGAATGAAGTCCTGCAAGAACAACCAGAACTAGAACATGAGTTCCTACAGCTGCGAAAAAGCAAGAGTCCTTGCAGCAAAAGGAGGGGGAAACAA
The DNA here is from genome assembly GCA_007258455.2 of Sequoia sempervirens. Lineage (NCBI taxonomy): Eukaryota > Viridiplantae > Streptophyta > Pinopsida > Cupressales > Cupressaceae > Sequoia > Sequoia sempervirens. The sequence continues at coordinate 80,591,825 of VDFB02000017.1, forward strand.
CACCCTTATATCTAGAGATAGTTGGACAACCTAAATCCATGCAAATAATGATATATGAGGAGCTGCCATCAATGAAAAGACTGGTAGGAATTCATAATCCTCCTGATTTTATAGTACATGCAACAATTTTGAATTTTTGGAAAGAAATAAAAAGAAGGGAGGAAGAATGGTAAAGGGAAAAATGGTGATTGAAGGAGGAGATTCAAAGAAAGGATGAAGAGATTAACGATAAAAATGTAGAGACTGCTACCCTGAAGCAAAGGGTAGATGAGATGGTAGCCTTGATTCCAAAGATTATGGAATGTAGAGATCCTCCAAGGGTCTATGCTCTACTCCTGAAAGAGAAATATTTCTCTTTTAAGATGTTAAGACTTGCCTTAGGATTGAATCCATCTATTGATAATCCTATGGAATTCTTCAATGCTGATAGGATTGCCTCCTTTGAAATGAAGAATTTACTGTGTGAGTTTTATTTACATATTTATGTTGTTACAAAATACATAATTTGAACCTGCTATTGTATGTTGGGGATGTTCAATTGAGAGCATTCATGTCTTGTGTGTAAAATGAAATTAGTCAGAAAAAAAATGGTGCTTATAAGCAATTGAAGTTTGATATCCCTCTACCCATTAGGGTTGAGTTAGGAAACCCAAGGAAAATTTATAGAGAATGGCATAGAATGCTGCTCAGAACAAGTTATGGGAATATGATTATGCCTTGGATTGAGGTAGTCTACAGTGAGTATGAAGTGAAGACAACAACAAAGGAGGAAACCATGAGGAGATACCTATCATAGAGATGGAATAGTTTGACTGATGAGCTAAAACAGGTTGAGCCCCACTCCATCTACAATTACACTGAAACACTATGAAGAATTAAGAGATATATCTAGATTGGTAGAACATAGGGAAGATTTTGGCTTCCCCTAACCTTCCAGCCACCCATGCTCATGTGGCTAGTGCCAAAATTTAGAGGTTACCAATATGACCCTACTACAAAGAGAAAAAGATGGGACAAAACTTACATAGTGGGAGGATTCTATTGGGATCCTAATTCATGTGCTACTGCCACTAATGTTGGGAAGCTCTCAGTTGAAAATTTTAGAGCCCTGACCAAACAAAAGAACAACTCTCTCCCTTCTGGAGGACCAACAAGATGTTAGGTTGGGGGGAGTGATAAGCCTAATTTTTGGTCTCATTTTGAGGAGAATCTATAGTTTATTTGCTCTTAGATGCCATGGAATTTAATGCTTAAGTGTTGACATTGGCATAATGTTTCCCTCAAACCATTTACATTTGATCCCTACAAAATTTAATGATACTTGGCATAAAATGTGAACTATCTATATTAATTTTTCATGTGGTTATTGAACATTTCTTAAGGTGGTTATAGATGTGTAGTTATTATGAGTATTGACCTTTCCATGCATATTTAATGTGCCAAGTTGAGGAAGACACTGCTAGTTGGGCATGCACCATGACAACCGACAAAGGAAGCACTCCAAGTCAAGAAGACCGGCGGCAGAAGATTCTACCTGTAGTTGAAGTGTAGTCACCTTGTTGTAATGTAATTTTAATGTTTGGGCATGCACGAGGCATTACTACTGTGGTAAGTCTATGTCAAAGTTGCAAGTCTAACCAGATTCCATGCACGCATAACTTCCATCACTCCACTTTCTCTATTTTCCCTAATTGGCATCCTCCCAATCATGGATTTGAATACCTTGTTAGTTGTTAGCATAACTAATAATTGGATGCTCCTTTCTCGAGTTAGCAAGCTAGTGAGTTGATAGTTCAGTTAAGAATAGAGGAAGAGGTTACACAATTTGATATTGTATTCTAGTTTCAATTTCTAGTGAATGAAATAAAATTATTATTTTGAGCATTTGAGTTCTTATTAGTTTAGAGGATACTTATCCAAGGGGACCCAATTGTTGAGTAATCTATTTTATTACTTTAGCATTAGTTTACTACTACTTGATGTTCATTATTTAGTTGAAAATCTGGCATCGACTGTTCTTGCAGCCATTGGAAATCCATTCTGTGTATGTTCCTATAGCTAAAGTAGACAGAGTAGTTCCTTGTTTGTTGCCTAGATATTTTATTCTTGTCTCACATTTCAGTCCAGCATAGTTTTTGGTTGATGTTTAGTATTTGCTTTATTTATTTTTCAGCAATTTAATTTCAACATTATGTTTCTTAGTTGTAGAATGCAATGACTACTTGAACCCCTACTACACATATAATGCTAGCCTATTTCAAGTTCACGTCCCTGGGTTGACAATTTAAATGCACCTTTTTGATGATTGAAGTAGCTATTTAGGTTAGATGCCCAATCTCTGAATCATAGTTGTAAAGGCTTAGTTATGGAATCATTGTAGGAGGCCAACATGTTCCTCCACCAAACCCACAAGATGGTGTGGCATCACAACTCAAGATGCTAACACAACAAATGTACTACATTCAAATGGGAAAGAAAAAAAGGCCCCATACACAATAAAACCTATGTACATATCCATTCAATAGAAACATCACAATGGTACCTTTCCCTCTTGGTTTTGAAGTCCCTAAATTTGATAAGTATAGCAAGAGAGGAAATCTTGTGGACCACGTTAAGGAGTTCAATGTCATGTGTATGAAGGTAGCCTATAATGATTCTTACTTGATGCACATCTTTCAACAAAGTTTGACATGCCCCTCGGTTGATTAGTTTTTACGGTTGCCCCTGGGAACCAAACCTTTCAAGAAGTCATTGATAATTTTATAGATCAGTTCTCTCTCAACCTTGACATGGATTTCAGCCTAGAAGATTTATTCACTCTCAAGAAAATCAAAGGAGAATCTTTCACCAATTTCTTACAATGATGGAGGAAAAGGGCTAGTAAGAGCAAGTGGCCCATTCCTAAAGAACAAGTGGGAATTATTGTAGAAAATGTTGATCTAGATTTCTCCTTCCTCTTGAAAATGCAATGTATCACCGCTTATGATGAGCTTGTCCCTAGGGATCTCAACATCGAGCAAGCTCTACTATCCCAGGGCAACACACAATCATACAAAGATAATCGTCCATCAAATAGTTCAAACAATAAGGCTTATCTTTGGACTAAGAATAAGAACATAAGGAATGATGGAATGGTAGATGCTAAGGTGGTCATAAGTGCTTCTAGGAAAAACACCAATCAAGTGACCAACACTCAATCAATTGTACAACAAACCATAGTATCACCCTAGAATAATTAAATCAATAACACAGGGACCCAACAAAGACTATCCCCCAACAGGAATAACTATCAAAAATACAAATACACAGTTGGAAAACCTATTGAAACAATCATGTAGAAATTGGTAGAGTTAAACTTTTTTACACTTCCCAATTTACAAAACTATCAAGAATCACAAGACAAACCACCTTGGTATAACAAAAAATATCTTTGTGACTTTCACAAAATCAAAGGACACAAAACATCAAACAAAATGAGATTGAAAAATGTCATCCCATATCTTATCAACAATGGAGACATATTTTTTGAGGTACCAGTGGCTAATAAAGATCTTAAAATATACAAGAACCCATTACCAAATCATGGCAAAGAAAATGACAATGGAAAGGGAAAGGATTACAAAAATGTGTAGCATGTCTACTCTAATGTGGTCACCTCTTGTGAAAATGTTGTAATAGTCGCCACTATCAAAGGTCCTAGTGCAAAGTGTGGGTCACCACACGTGGCAAGGTTACCATACAAGGAGCTCTATCCCAACCTAGGGTGCAACCTACATTTCAAACATCAAACCCTAGCAAGCATAATCTCTTAGATCAGCTCAATAAGACTCCGACACAAATTTCTATTTTGGAACTATTAAGGCTATCCCCCACACATAGGGAAATCTTAGAGAAATATTTATTCGTTTCGTTCACCCTTGAGGATATGGATACAAAGCATTTTGAAGCTATGGTAGGGAATATCACTATCCCTCATCTTCTCACCTTCTCCAAACAAGACCTACCATCACAACCATCTCATAACTATTCCTTGCACCTTGAGGTTATCATTCACACTTGAATAAGGTTAAAAGAGTCTTAGTAGATGGAGGTGTTGGTTTGAAAATTTGCACCCTTCAATTGGTCAAGAAATTGGGATATTTAGAGGATGCTATTGAGAAAACAAAAAGTACAACCATCAAAAAATATGATGATCAAGAATGGGTATCACAAGGAATCATCATGCTACCCATCCAAGTGGGACCTATCATTGTGAAGAATACATGTCAAGTGTTAGAACTTAATCTCCCTACAACATCTTGTTTATGTTGACCATGGATTCATTCCCTAAAAGCTTTGGCTTAAACCTATCACCAATGTGTAAAGTTCCCTTTGAGAATAGAGAAGTTACCATCAATTGTGATCCTGAGCCTTTCTACTATCGCAAAAATCTTGAGGCCAAGTTTTACAAAGCACCTTGGTATGTGCAGGATCATGATGGGCCAAAAAGTGGCAATATGATAGGTATGTGGCTAACGACTTTTTTTACCCAAAATTTATGAAACGAAAAGGGTTTTTAAAGGATATTCTCAAATTTACATCGATATAAATTATGCTTTACTTTGAATTTAATAAGTAATTATTATTCATTTTCTATTCAAATTATGACTAAAGTCTTGATTGATAGGCTGATTAAAAACATCTATAGCTTTCAAATGATATCACATTTTTTGAATCCAAAATATGTGTCACATTCTATGCTTCACATAATATAGGATTAAAAAAATTAAAATTGAATTTCATGAAGTATTGACCAAGTTAAGGTGGTCAAGCATATGAGTTTTTATAGTTTTTACAAATTTGTAATAAAAAATTCATAATTAATTATTTACTTGGAAAAAAATTACAAAAATATATGCATCACATCGGGGCATGAGTCCTCTACTTATATCTAAAATCTTATAAAAAAATATTATCATTTTATTATGGTTAGGGTGGTCAGACAAACACCTAATTCTTCTTTTTTCATTGAAATTTAAGTACCATTGCATTGAAATTTCAAATTTTTACCAATTAGATTTTGTTTTTCAAAAAAACCTAGTAGTTTAGAAACTACATTCAATTTTCTACATATTCTATTCTTACATAGTTTTGAAATAATATAGATAACTTATTCAAATTTTTACATCAAGTTGCCTAACTCTGATTTTTCTGAATTTTTTTCCACTTAAGGGCCTATTTTTTCCATGATGATCGTACACATACCCACCTAAAATCGCTAAAAATTATGAAGGGCCTACATCATCCTCCTCATTTGTTAACCCATCATCCCTTGCATCTACCTCATAAGCAACAACACCCATTGTGTAGAACATTCCTGACATCATTTGAAGTAGTGATTAAGGAGGATGGTTGTTGAGATTACAAACTAAAGGATGACACTTTTGTATTAGGAGAGCTACCTCTCTCTCCCAAATCTCATGGAAAACCTACACCTATCAACAAAGTGGCTAAAAATTAAAGGTTGCATCCACCACCTTCACAAAGGGGCAATTTGAACAAAGAAGACATCAATGAGGAAGATGTCTCTAAACTATATTATCAAGATGATTTTACTCTTCCTATTCTTCCCATGGATGATGACAATAAAGGCTTGTAGCCAATGAAGGGATGAGGGTACAAAAAGAATGAAAAATTGGGAAAAAATGATAATGGCTTGCTGAACCCATCATTCCTAAGAGATGTCCAAAGAATCTTGGATTAGGATGTACTACTACTAAGGTTACCCTTATTGGTAAAGGTACTTTTGATAAAAGGGCTAAGGCTTCCTCTTAGTTACCCACATCATGTGACAAGGGAAAAGGCTTCCTCTTAGTTACCCACATCATGTGACACTACCCTAGATGAATTCCCTCTTGACATTGTTGACCTATTTTAGAATAACTCTCTCTTCATGATATCCATAACATCTTTCACGCCAAAAAATGAAACAATAGTAATATTTTGTATATCCTCAACTCATTGACTAGGATTAACAAGGACGACCAATTCTAGATTTATTTAAAAACGATGAAGCAATATCAAAATCCATGGAACTCTACAACAACATACCATATCGGGATCACAAAGTAGGTTTTAATATGGAGCTAGACACATAGGTGTACTATGGGGAGACAATTGAATCCTTCAATCATAAAATTGACAACATGAAAATAACATGCAAATCTGAGTGAAAAACAAATCATGGAAGTTTTTGATCCTAAAATAGTAAAAATAAGGGATGAATCCATGGGTGAAAACCTCTATGAGGCACCTAAGGATGAGGGATTCAATCTCCCCTTTAGTGCAATGCATCTAGAAAAGTCAGCAATGCTAGCAGAAAATACCATCCCAATGAATGTAGGAATAGATGAGGCACCAAAGTGAAAAGAAGAAAATAGGAGTCTATCTTTTGCTTCTAGGGTTTTGGACCTAAAAGGGGAGAGGCTATTTCCTTACTCTTTACTCTAGAACAAACCCTTGATATCTCAATGCAAATGAGGTTAAAATATAGCAAAAGGGTTCACCACCAAGTTTAAACTTCGAAAAGACAATGAAATGAAAAACATAGTGAGATATGCAAAAAAATGCTAAATTACCTAAGAAGATGAACAAAATGTAGTAAAAATATATGAGACTGAAAGTGTACACCCAGAAGACTAAAGAAGGTAGAATGGAGGTGTGGATCTCACTAAAAAATTTGATGTTAATGTTGACTAGAACTCATTCATCAATCTAGGAAAATCTGTCCAGTTTTGGGGAAAATGCTCTAGAATAGGTTTCAACCAAAAGGGTATCCAGATCTATAAAAATAATTTTCAGGCCTATACAGTAGGACTCATTTTCCAATAGTTACAAATCAGTCCACTTCTACTTTTTTGGAAATTCAAGACTGGATTTTGTGCCTCTCGGTCTACTATGCTCTTCCTTACTAGTATTTAGATTTGAAACTACAAAATGCCACCTATAGGTCTTCTCCAAGCTTCTCCAAGGCTTGATGAAAACTTTGAAAACTTTAGGGAATTGACAACTTTTCTCCACCTTTTCTTCTTGGTGAATCTAAAACCAAGCCCTACAAATCACACACAAGAAGAGGGAAAAATGTTGTGGGGGTTAGTGAATAGGGGTTTTCCTTGGTCAAACCCCTTATTGGTAATTAAACCTTGAAATGAAATAAAATATGGAAGGATAATGATGAATGAACAAAATAAAATGTTGTAACTCACCAAAATCTTGAAATTAAGTGTTGCAATTATGCTTGAAATGGCTACAATGGATGTGGTTCTTGAATCTTGCTTGAAACACTTGCTTGAAACACTTGCTTGGATCCTGAAATTCTACATCACAAATGTTAGCACAATAACTAACATGAAGAATCAACTAATGACATGATGATTGATTCTTGAACATGCTCTTAAGAGCTTGATAATCTTCCCTTGAAATTTCTTTAATTCTCTTGTGAACTTGGTAGGTAAACTCTTCAATGCTAGGTAAGAATATGAGTGAAATAACCTTCTATTTATACTTAATTATGCAAAAATTCCAAAAATTACAAAACTACAAGCCGACATTAGATCTAGGAGAATAAAATCCTCTAGGAATTTTGAATTAAATTTGATTTTGTCACATAGGACTCATTCTCCCAAGGTGGTGAATGAGTCACATCACAAATAATGTATGGGAAAAAATATGAAAAGTGTCTATAAATGTGTGAAATCTGCATCGGGGCCAAAATGACCTAGGTGGGACTCATTCACCCAAGGTGGTGAATGGGTCCCAAACACTAAATCTAGGCCACACAAGCCAAGAATACATAAATTTTGATCGGTTACTGATTGGTGTCAGGATTATCCTCAAAAAAATGCAATAAATGAGGCTTGTGGATGCAAGATAGGGCCAATTAAAGCATAAGAAAGCCCAATTATTAATGAAAATTCTAGAGGAATGTGAAAGTGTGTTACACCACTTTACAAACTCCAAATAAGGAAATATTAAGATTAAATATGATTAAAATTATGTTTATTATGCTTAGTTAATTGATAAAACCCTAGAAAAGTGTGAAAGTGTGTTGCAAAACTTCACAACACTTTTTCAAGGTAGCATTAAATTCCATTAGTTTACAAGGGTCCAAGACCTAATGTGAATGTGCTATCAACATTAGAAAATTAAATCAAGGCAACATTAAGCCAAAATCCATAAGGAGGACCCAAACAAGTGCGAGAAAGTCAAAGGACCCTTTTATCGACACTTCATTTAGCCCCCACTTTAGTGAGAGGATCAACTTGCTTCAAATTTAGACTAAAGTATAAAAACACACACCAAGAGGGGTTCCAATGAACCAATGCTATCAAGATGAGATGAAAATGATCAAGAGGGGTGATTGAGCCCCCAGGATCAAGATCCCATGGAAAACCAACATAAGCACACAGGAACACACATGAAAGTGATATAAAGAATAGAGACAAGGTCAATCATACACTGTCAAAGATGAAAAAGAGAAATAAAAGAAATAAAAGGAATCATATCAAGCTTCAATCGTTTGTCCATCCCAATATGGATCAAAACTAGGTTATTTTTCTGAAAAAGGCATACTCACTCTGTAGCAATGGAACTCCTTGCTATCTGTCAGGTGAGAAGTCCTAAAAGGTGAGAAACACACACTCATGGAAAGTATGTACTCACACACACAAAAGTGGCTATGGGGAAATTCATACCTTAGATTGTGCTTCCTACTCAACCATAAAAAAGTTATACCTCCTGATAACTTTAATAAGGCACCACACAAAAAATGATTTTCAAGCTTCATGAGACAAGCAAAACTTCATGTGCTTGGAGCTCATGGACAAATAGGATGGCTCCATAGGCATGCAAGTTGTGTTATGCAAGGTGGCCATATAATAGCAAATGCAAAATGCAACATGCAAAGAATATTCAAAGGAGTCTTGCATAGTTCATATGAGGCCTTTAACTTAGGGAACATTGTGCCTAATATGAAAACCCCAAAATGAAAACACCAAACACATAAGGGATCTATGGATTTGGAGTCAATATGTTCTTTGCTATAATGTTTTTTAGATAGATTGAAACTATCATCATCCCCTAAATGCACATAGAACTCAAAAATTGACACAAAGAGAGTGAAAACAAAGTAAAAAAAACTTTTGGGTCAACATGGAAGAGACATAGGCTGTGTGCATGCCTTGTGTCATCCTCAAAAGGAAAAAAAAAGACAAATGAAAAAAAGAGAAAATGAAAAGTCAAAAGAAAATGAAAAGCCTTTTGAGTCAACATGGAAGAGACATAGGGTGTCTTGACACCTTGCGTCATCCCCAAAAGGAAAACACAAGAAAAATGAAAAAAAAAAGAGAAAATGAAAAGGAAAAATAAAATGGAAAGCCTTTTGGGTCATCCCCAAAAAGAGAGAGAGAGAACATCAAATAGAATGTCACGGGGGATCACATTACACATATGCAATCATACAAAAGAAAAAGAAAAAGAAAAAGAAATAATTCAAAAAGACTAGTAAGGAAAATACGAGTCAACCTATGAGCAAGTCATCTGCCTCCCAATCTTAGTCTGTATAAGCGAAAGGTGAATGACGAACCAAAGAGACAACAACAAATGCATTACTAGGACAAGGTTAAAAATTGCTTTCCCCCACTGAGTGTGAGATGAGAATGAGATGAGGTAGATGATGGGAAAGGTCATGTAATAGTGAGAATGGAATATTCTACAACTATTACATGAAAAGGGGTGAAACTATATGAAGCTAGGCAATCACATGATGGAAATCATTACCGTCAAAGTTAAAGTTTTGCAATATTAACTAAAATGCATGACATTGATTGGTACTATTTTCAAGAATTCAATGATATGCATGATGTGGTACTTTTGCATCCTTACAATATAGCACCAACCTATTCATAGGTGTTAATTTAATTATTTTTGTTTAAAAGTATTTGTAATTTCCTTTCACTTCCGGGTGGTGGATGAGAATACTTTAGTTTTCTAAATTATAAGGTCTCTTGTGTTTACTATATTCACTATTTTCTTTAGTTGAAAATGAATGAGAAGAACCCAAGGGGGTCCTCTCATCCATGTCATTGTTATGATTGATTGGTTTCTCTTTAGGAATAAGGACATTTAGATTAGGGGGGAATCCAAGATCACCGTACGATCACTTCAAAGCCTTAGATATTCTTTCAGAGGCTTTTTATTATGAGGGGGATCTTGATATCCTAACCCCTTTGTGTTTTTATCAATTGGTATTTGTTCTAGGAGTTCATGGATTTCATATTCACTTGTTGTGTCACATCCTTGTTTACTCAATATTGTGAATCCTTTTGTATATTTTTCTTCAAGATTGATGGGGTTGTGTCTTACTTTCTTATCATAGAATGATTGAGTGTTTCTTGTCTAGAGGAACTAGGTTCACCTTTTGTAATGAATTTAATTTCAGTTTTTGTTTCAGGATTTAAGTAACCAAAAATATCAAGAGGTGGTATGGTAGGAGAATTTGGTTTGTTCATGGATGGATAGAAGGATGCATTAGCTTCAAAATTTTCAAGACATTCGTTTAGGAACCTATTCATACTTTCATCATCTTCTCCTATGATGTCAACATCACGAGGAGGACATACATTAGGAGTTGAGTGAGCATGAGTGAGTTCAATGTCATTAGGATCATTTCCAAAATGACAACTTGACACATCCATAAAGGACTTTAATGACATCCAAAGCTTGTTAAAGCACATATCCATGATGCAAATTTCAGATTCTAAAGTATGGAACAATGTAGCAAATGAAATTTTTATTTTGAGCAATGCACAAGATGAATGAAATTATGCTAGATGCAATGAATTGAATGAAACATAAAGTCTACAGACTAAAAAATAGAGATAACAACAACAAAAAGAAACTAAAAAATTGAATTGTAAATGCCAAAATATGTAGTGAGAAATATGCAATGGGACTGATTTTCCCAAGGTGGTGAATGAGTCTAGGTACGAATTTTTTTGAAAACTTTAAAATAATTTGAATTGAATTTTATGCTTTTTATGTTTGTTGGTAAAAATATGAGATGCAAATGCATAATTTTACTAATCTTCAATGAATTTAAGTGCAAAAATGCAAGCTAAATGTGCTTTTCAGTAATGCAAAATTTGAAACCCTAGAATGCAAATTAACCAATGAAAATTGAAATGCAATGTTAATTCTAGGATGGAAATGAATTCCAAATCAAAATTATGATGCTCTATATGCATGTTCACTCAAGAGCAAACCCTTGAGATTTCAATGCAAAGGAGATTCAAATCTTGAAAAGGGTTTGTCCTGGGTATTGAATGAGATTTAATAAGGGGTTCACCACCAAGTGTAAACATGGAAAATATAATGAAATGAAAAAGAAAATGTGATATGAAAACAAATGCTAAATGACCTAAGAAGATGAACAAAAATGTAGTAAAAAGATGAGACTAAAAGTGTGCACCTAGAAGACCAAAGAAGGCAGAATGGAGGTGTGGATCATTGAATTTTTTGATGTTAATCCTAAATAGGACTCATTCACCAATCTGGGTGAATTCATCTAGTTTCAGGGAAAATGCTCCAGAGTAGGTTTCAGCCAAAAGGGTATCCAAATCTATAAAAATATTTTTTAGGCATTTACAGTAGGACTCATTTTCTAATAGTGGAAAACCAGTTCACTTCTACTTTTCTAAAAAATTAGGATTGGATTTCATACCTCTCAGTCTATTCTACTCTTCCTAACTAGTTTCTTGATCTCAAGCTACAAAATGTCACATGTAGGTCTTCTCCAAGCTTCTCTAAGGCTTGATGACAACTTTTGACGACTTTAGGGAATTGACAACTTCCACCTTTTATTCTTGGAAATTTTGCAACCTAGCCCTACAAATCACACACAAGAAGAGGGATAAACATTGTGGGGGTTAGTGAATAGGAGTTTTCTTTGGTCAAACTCCTTGTTGGTAATTAAACCTTGGAATGAAAGAAAATATGGAAGGATAATGGTGAATGAACAAAAGAAAATGTTGCAACTCACCAAACCCTTGCAATTAGGTGCTGCAATTATGCTTGAAATGGCCACAATGGATGTGGTTCTTGAATCTTTCTTGAAACACTTACATGGATCATGGACTTCTACATCACAAATGTTGGCACAATAACAAACATGAATAGTGCAATCTTTGACATTATGATTTATGCTTAAATGTTCTCTCAAAATATTGATAATATTCTCTTGAAATGAATTGAATGCTCTTGTGAATGCTCAAATTCTCTTGTGAACCTGTAAAGTGATTTCTTGAATGCTAGGTGAGAATATGAGTTGAAGAACCTACTATTTATACTTAATTATGCAAGAATTCCTGAAACTACAACACTACAAGCTGACATCTATCGAGGAGAATAAAATCCCACTAGAAATTTGAATTAAATTTGAATTTTGCTTAGATGAGACTCATTCTCCCAATCTAGTGAATGAGTCCCATCACACATAATGTATGGGATGAAAAATGAAAAGTGTCTAAAAATGTGTGAAACCTACATCAGGGCCAAAATGACCTAGGTGGGACTCATTCACCCAAGGTGTTGAATGAATCCCAGACACTAAATCAAGGATGCACAAGCTAGGAACACCTGAATTTTGATTGGTTACTAATTGGTGTCAGGATTATCCTCGAATTTAGATGTAATAAATGAGGCTTGCGGATGCAAGATAGGGTCAACTAAAGCATAAGAAAACCCAAATTTTAATGACAAGCCTAGATGAATGTGAAAGTGTGTTACAAAACTTTACAACACTCGAAATAAGGGAAGAGTAAGATTAATTATGATTAAAATTATGTTTATAATCTTAGGTAATTGATAAAATGCTAGAAGAGTGTGAAAGTGTGTTGCAAAAATTCACAAATTTTTTGCAAGGTACCATTAAATTCCATTAGTTCACAAGGGCCCAAGGCCTAATGTGAATGTGTTATCCACATTACAACATTAAATCAAGGAAACATTAAGCCAAAATACACAAGGAGGACCCAAAAGAGTGCGAAAAAGTCAAAGGACCCTTTTTTCAACATTACATTTAGTCCCCACTTTAGTGAGAGGATGGACCTGCTTCAAATTCACACTAAAGTAGAATAAAACACACCAAGAGGGGTTCCAATGAAACAATGATAGCAAGATGAGATGAAAATGATCAAGAGGGGTGATCAAGCACCCAGGATCAAGATCCCATGGAAAACCAACATAAGCACAAAGGAATAGATATGAAAGTGATATAAAGAATAGTGAAAAGGACAATCATACACTACCAAAGATGAAAAAAAGAAAAAATAAAAAGAATCGGATCAAGCTTTGACCATTTGTCCATCTTGATATCTAAGAAACACACTCACTTTGAGGTGATAGAACTCTTGGCTATCCACTAGGTGAGAAGTCCTAAAAGGTTAGAAACATACAATCATGGCTAGTATGTAATCACACACACACAAGTTGCTATGGGGAAAGTCATGCCTCAGATTGGGCTTCCCGCTCAACCATACCAATGTAATACCTCTTAATAAATTTAATAAGGTGCCACAAAAATATCATTTTCGAGCTTCATGAGAAGAAAAATTTCATATGTTTGGAGCTCATGAACAAACAGGATGGCTCCACAGACATGCAAGTTGTGCTATGCAAGGTGGCCATATAACAAAAAATGTAAAATGCAACATGCAAAGAATGTTCAAAGGAGTATTTCTTAGTTCATGTGAGGTCTTCAACTTAGGGAACATTGTTCCTAATGTCTCCAAGAGAGGACCAATCAAAGAATAGAAAATTCACAACCTAGGGGATGAAGTGTGTCACATCAAGCCACTAAGAGGAATGTAATATGATAAGAGAGATCATCATCTTGAAGGACATAAAACCCAATGCCATCCACAAAGCAACAAGTGCATCGTATGAAGAAAGAAGGCTGCACTAAGAACCAAGAAAAGGAAAATGCAAAAGAATAATGCCAATGTATGCCCCCACTTCAAAGGAATTATTGAACACCATAATGTGAGCAATTACATTAAATTATAAAATGAAAATGAAAACAAGAAATAAGACATGAGAGCCAACTTGGAAATCCCTATGCGAAGTCATATATTTCTGAGTAAAGCTACATCATGTGAGAGAAAAAGAAAAGAAAGGGGTTTCCCCCAAAATGTAAAGACCAAACACATAAGGGATCTATGGATTTGGGGTTAGTATGTTCTTTGTTACAATGTTTTTTTTAGAGATTGGAACTGTCATCATCCCCCAAATACACACAGAACTAGAAGAATGATACAAAGAGAGAAAAAAAAAAGAAAAAAAACTTTTGGGTCAACATGGAAGAGACATAGGGTGTTTCGATTCCTTGCGTCATCCCCAAAAGGAAAACACAAGAAAAATGAAAAAAAGAGAAAAGGAAAAGGAAAAGGAAAAGCCTTTTGGGTCAACATGGAAGAGACATAGGGTGTCTTAATGCATTGTGTTATCCCAAAAGGAAAACATAAGAAAAATGAAAAAAATAGAAATTGAAAAGGAAAAATAACATGAAACACCTTTTGGGTGAACATGGAAGGGACATAGGGTGTCTCGACACCTTGCGTCATCCCCAAAAGGAAAAAACAAGAAGGTAAAAGGAAAAACCGAAAGAGATGCACAACATAGAGAAGAATGAAGGTACAAATGGAGGAATGGAACAAAGAAAGAGAGAACATAAAATAGAACATCACGGGGGATCACATTTCACACATGCAATCACACAAAAGAAAATGAAATAATGCAAAAGACTAGTAAGGAAAATGCGAGTCAACCTATGAGCAAGTCATCTGCCTCCCAATCTCAAACTATATAAGTGGAAGGTGAATGACTGACCTAAGAGACAATGAAAAATTAATTACTAGGACAAGGCTAATAGTTGCTTGCCCCCACTGAGTGTGAGACAAGAATGAGCCAAGAAAAAGTAATGGGAAAGGTCACATAATATTGATAATGGAATATTCTACAACTATTACATGAAAAGGGGTGAAACTATATGAAGCTAGGCAATCACACAATGTCAATAATTGCCACCAAAGTGAAATTTTTTGCAATATTAATTGAAATGCATGACACTCATCAATACTATTTTTGAGAATTTGATGATATGCACAATTTGGTACTTTTTCATCTTTAGGATATAGCACCAACCTATTCATAGGTGGTAATATTATTAGGTTTTTTTTTAAAGTATTTGTAAACTCCTTTTACTTTCAAGTGGTGGATGAGAAGACTTTAGTTTTTCTAACTTTTAATGTGTCTTGTGTTTACTAGATTCACTATTTTCTTTAGTTGTTCATATGAAGGAGAAGGAACTAAGGGGATCCTCTCATCCTTGTCATTGTTATGATTGATTTTCTACTCTTTAGGAAGGACATTCAAATTAGGTGGGAATCCAAGATCATCATACCATCACTTTGGAGCCTTAGATATTCTCTAGGAGGCTTTCTATTATGAGGGGGATCTTGATATCCTAACCCCTTTGTGTTTTCATCAGTTGGTATTTGTTCTAGGAGTTTATGGATTTCATGTTCACTTGTTGTGTCACATCCTTGTTTACTCAAGATTGTGAATCCTTTTCCATATTTTTCTTCATGATTGATGGGTGTGTCTGTTATTTTTTTATTATATAATGGTTGAGTGTTTGCTTGTCTAGATGAACTAGAATCACATATTGTAGGGAACTTGGGTTTAATTTTTGTTTAAGGATGTATGTAACCAAACATCTCAAGAGGTGGTATGGTAGGAGAATCCGGTTGGTTCATTGATGGATAGAAGGATGCATTGGCTTCAAGGTAATCAAGAAAATAATTTAGGAACCTATTCATGATATCATCATCTTCTCCAATGATGTCAACATCACAAGGAGTACATGCATTAGGGGTTGAGTGAGCATGAGTGAGTTCAATGCCATTAGTTTTATTTCAAAAAGCACAACTTGACACATCCACTGAGGACTTTAATGACATCCAAATCTTGTTAAAGCACATATCCATGATGCAAATTTCAGATTCTAAACTATTCGAAAATGTTGTAAATGAAATATTTATTTTAAGAAATGCACAAGATGAATGAAATTAAGCTAGATGTAATGGATTGAATGAAACAAAAATTTTGCATACTAAAATAGAGTGATAACAAAAACAAATAGAAACTCAAAAACTAAATTGTAAATGACAAAATGTAGTGAAAAATATGCAATGGGATTGATTTGTGCAAGATGGCGAATGAGTCCAGGTACTAATTTCTTTGAAAATTTTCAAAAATTTTGAATTGAATTTTATGCATTTTATGTTAACTGATGCAAATCTGATATGAAAATGCAAAATTTTATTGATTTTCAATGAATTTAACTGAAAAAATGCAAGCTAAATGAGCTTTTCACTAATGCAAATTTTGAAACTCTAGAATAAAAATTAACCAATGAAAAATGCAATGCAATGGTAAATCTAGGATGTAAATACACTCCAAATCATAATTATGATGCTTTATATGTAGGTGCACCAAAATGAAAAGATGAAAATAGGGGTCTCTCTTTCACTTCTAGGGTTTTGGACCTAAAAGGAGAGGGGCTATTTCCTAACTCTTCACTCAATCTAACAAACCCTTGAGATTTAAATGCAAAGGAGATTGAAATATGGCAAAGGGATGTCCTGTGGATTGAATGAGATTTAATGAGCAATTCACCACCAAGTGTAAACTTGGATAAGATAATGAAATGAAAAAAAAAGTGTGATATGTAAACAAATACTAAATGAACTAAGAAGATGAACAAAATGCAATAAAAATCTATGAGACTAAAAGTGTGCACTTGGAAGACTAAAGAACATAGAATGGAGGTGTGGATCACTAAAAATTCTGATGTTAATGTTGATTGGGACTCATTCGCCAATTTGGGTGAATTAGTCTAGTTTTAGGGAAAATGCTCTAGAACTTGTTTTAGCCAAAAGGGTATCCAAATCTATAAAAATATTTTTCAAGCACTTTTGATTTTCTGGAAATTTAGGACTCAATTCTCTACCTCTTGATCTTCTCTACTCTTCCTGATTGGTTTCTAGATCTGAAGCTGCAAAATTTCACCTGTAGGTCTTCTCCAAGCTTCTCCAAGGCTAGATGAAAACTTTGAAAAAATTTCTCCACCTTCGATTCTTTGAAAATATGCAACCTAGCCTTACAAATCACACACAAGAAGATTCAAAAATGTTGTTGGGGTTAGTGAATAAGGTTTTTCCTTGGGAAAACCCCTTGTTGGTAATTAAACCTTGAAATGAAAGTAAATATGGAAGGAGAATGATGAATGAACTAAACAAAATGTTGCAACTCACCAAACTCCTGCAATGAAGTGTTGTAATTATGCTTGAAATGGCTATAATGGATGTGGTTCTTGACTCTTGCATGAAGGGGATAGATCTTGCTTGAAACACTTGCTTGGATCATGAACTTCTACATCACAAATGTTAGCACAATAACAAACATGAAGAATGCAATCTTTGACATGATGATTGATTCTTGAAGATACTCTTAAAATCTTGATAATCTTCCCTTGAAATGCCTTGAATTCTCTTGTGAATGCTCAAATGCTTTTGTGAACTTGCTAAGTGATCTCTTGAATTCTAGGTGAGAAAATGAGTTAAAGAACCTTCTATTTATACTTAATTATGCAATAATTCCTATAATTACAACACTACAAGATGGCATCAGATCTAGGAGAATAAAATATGATCAAAGTTTGAATTAAATTTGAATTTTGGTTAGATGGGACTCATTCGCCTAAGGTGGCGAATGAGTCTTGTATACACCTAAAATTAGTCAAGATAATTAATTAATTAAATACAAGGTATTTAATTAGTATACCTCTTATTTCATCTTCTTATAAATAAATTCTATTATATGTGTAGGATAATCATAGAAAAAATAGGCCCTTAAGTGGCAAAACATTCAGAAAAATCAGAGTTAGGAAACTTGACGTAAAAATTTGAATAAGTTATCTATATTGTTTCAAAAATATATAACAATATAATTTGTATCAAATTGAATGTAATTTCTAAACTACTAGGTTTATTTTTATTTTTAAAAAATCTATTTGGTGAAAATTTGAAATTTCAATGCAGTAGTACTTAAATTTCAAGGAAACAATAAGAACTAGGTGTCTGCCTGACCACCCTAACCACAATAAAATGATAATATTTTTTTATAAGATTTTATATATAATTAGAGGACTCAAGTCCATATGTGATGCATATTTTTTTGTAATTTTTTTCCAATTAAATAATTAATTATGAATTTTTTATTACAACTTTAAAAAATATATAAAAACTCATATGTCTAACCACCTTAACTTGGTCAAAATTCATGAAATTCTTTTTTTTTTTAACCCTATAGTATCTGAGCATAGAATGTGACACATGTTTCAGATTCAAAAAATGTGATCTTGTTTGAAGGCTATAGATTTTTTTCAATTAGCCTATCAATCAGGACTTTAGTCGTAGTTCAAATAGAAAATAAATAATAATTATTTATTAAATTCAAAGTAAAGCATAATTTATATTGGTGGAAAGTTGAGAATCTCCTTTAAAAACCCTTTTCATTTCATCAATTTTGGGTAAAATAAAGTCGCCATCCACATACCCTACACATACCCATCATATTGCCACTTTTTGGCCCATCATGATCCTACACATATCCTCTAAATTTACTTATATAGTTCATATTTTCTAATTCTTCTTATCTTAAATCATATTCCTCTAATCTTAATTAAATAAACAAATTCATGGCTTAGTTATTAGCTACATTTCCATTATCATAGTAGCTTTTATACAACATTTGCATCACTGAATTTAGTATCATATCTTTATCATACCACTCATCAAATCATATAAGTTATCAAACACATGTAGGAATATATTTCTTGCATTTTCTTGCATTCCATTCTTCAAGTTCTCATTCTAAAAGGTCCATGCATATATAATCTGAGAGCCATTATGATTTAATGAATCCATGAAGATAGGAAATAATAGGATGAATTTAGGGAATTGGTTTTGTTTCAATTTGATTCAATTTCTCTAATATAATGTTTCATTGATTTTGTGATTTTGTTATTCATTTACACATTTTACCTCACAAAATTCCCATCACACATAATGTATGGACCAAAAATAAAAAGTGTCTATAAATGTGTTAAACCTAAATAGAGGCAAAATGGACGTAGGTGTGACTCATTCACCCAAGGTGGAAAATGAGTTCTAGACACTAAATCTTGGCCATACAAGCTAGGAACACCTAAATTTTGATTGGTTACTGATTGGTGTCAGGATTATCCTAAAAAATATGCAATAAATGAGGCTCGTGGATGCAAGATAGGGCCAATTAAAGCATAAGAAAACACAATTATTAATGAAAGGACTAGAGGAATGTGAAAGTGTGTTACAACACTTTATAACACTCTAAATAAGGAAAGATTAAGATTAATTATGATTAAAATTATGTTTATTATGCTTAGTTAATTTATAAAACCCTAGAAAAGTGTTAAAGTGTGTAGCAACACTTCACAAATTTTTTGCAAGGAACCATTAAATTCCATTGGTTCACAAGGGCCCAAGACCTAATGTGAATGTGTTATCCACATTACAACATTAAATCAAGGAAACATTAAGCAAAAATACACAAGGATAACCTTTTATGTCAAATCCTTGTTTGGTGTAGAATAGTAGAACTTAGCAACATTCTTAAGAGAAAGAAGAACAAAATTTTCATGGTCATACCTAGATATGCAAGGCCTCAATCTAGAAGTGGTTGTGTTTCATTTAGTATTCTATCTTGAAGTGAAAGTGGTGAAGCATAAATTAAGAAAAATGCACACTCAAATAGCACTCTTGGTGAAACTTGATTTACAAAAGCTTCTTGACATCGGATTATCTTGAGTGGGTTTCCAACCTAGTACTAGTCTTGAAACCCATTTTGGGAATTAGAATATGCATTGATTTAAAAGACTTGAACAAGGAATGTTCAAAGGATGATTTCCCTTTTCCTAACATTGACATCATCATTGATTTAATAGTTTGACATGAACTTCTATCACTAATGGATGGTTTTTCAAGATATAATCAAATCATGATTGCCAAAGAGGATCAACAAAAAACTGCCTTCACTTGTCCTTGGGGAAAATGTTATTGGAATATGATGAAATTTGGGCTGAAGAATGCAAAAGTGACCTATCAAAGAGAAATGAACCTCATTTTTCATGATATGATCCATAAAATAGTCGAAGACTATGTGGATGACATTTTGTCTAATTCAAACAATAGGAATGAGCACATAGAGGTATTAGGACCCATATTCGACAAGCTCAAAGAATATAAGGTACAAATAAACCCAAAAAGGTGTATCTTTAGGGTTACATCAAGGAAGATTATTGGCTACATCATGTCACAAAGAGGGATAGAAATAGATCTAGTAAAAGTAAAGGAAATATTAGAAATGGAACCACCACAAAAATTAAAGCAGATGAGAGGGTTACAAGGAAGGTTGTAGTCCATTAGAAGGTTCAGAGCATAATTATCAGACAAAATCCATCCTTTCTCGCATCTTCTTCATAAAGGAATAACTTACAAGTGGGATGCGAAGTGTGAAAAATCCTTCCAGCTAATCAAGGACTATCTATTGACACTTCTAGTGCTCATACCACCAATACAAAATAATCCATTGATCATATATATGTCAAAACATCAGCAACACTAGGTGCTCTTTTAGCATAACATGATGAAAATAGAAAAGAAAGAGACATCTATTACATCAGTGGGACCTTGGTAGGATATGAAATGAACTAGTCATCCATTGAGAAGGCATTCTTAGCATCATTCTTCACCTCCCAAAAGTTTAGAAATTACATGTTGCATCAAATCAAGCTTATAGCTAAGATTGACCCCTTGAAATATTTGTTATCTAAATCAATTCTCACTAGGTGAATGGACAAATGGGTAAATATCTTGATTGAATTTGATATAGAATATGTGGAGCACAAGTTAATCAAAGGACAAGTAATAGCAGATCAACTAGTAGAAGAACCTATCTATGCAGTGAACCCATAAATATTTGAATTTACTGATGAGTCCATGTTCATTATCAATATAGTAAATCAATGGAAAATGTAATTTGAGGGATCCTATAACCAATGTGGATTAGGAGCAAGTATCCTCTCTATCACTCCTCAAAGTGATTGTATTCCAAAGTCATATCAGATATCATTTCCATATACTAACAACATTGCTAAGTATGAAGATCTAATAATAAGGTTAAGGATAATGGTCCAATGGAAGATACAAGAATTGAAAGTCTATGGAGACTCATAGTTGGTATCCATCAAGTCAATGATGACTATCAAAATAAGGATGATAAACTCACTCCTTATAAAAAGATGGTAGAAAATATTACGAAACTTTTCATAGACATAACCTTTGAGCAGATACCTCATATGAACAACTGAGTAATAGATTCCATGGTGACAATTGGATCATTATTATACATGTCGCATAATGCCCTTCAATGTGAATTATTGGTAGAATAACCTCTCATGCCAACTTTCAAAATCCGTGAATCTAAATTTGTGTGTGTCATTGTTGGTCCTAGTTCCCCATGGTGTCATGATATATTCACCTATCTTAGCAGAGGTACACTCCCATATGATATCACCTCCAATCTTAAAAATACCTTTATTAAGAAGGTATCTCGATTCGTGATCCTAGGCGATGCCATTTACCATAGAAGCATCAAGGGGATATTAATATGATGTCTCAACCAATAGGAAGCATTGACCACTTTAACAAAAGTACATGATGGCATATGTGGTTCCCATTCTAGTGGTATGAATTTAGCTAAGAAACTATTGAGGACATGATATTACTAGCCGACCATGGAAAGAGAATCCCATTAGTACATGCAGAAGTGTGTCCAGTGACAACAACATAGAGATCTTATTCATGTTCCAACTCGTGAGTTACAACCAATGGTCACACTTTGACATTTCTCATAGTGGTGGATTGACCTCATAAGAAATGTTACACCCACCTCATCTAATAACCACAAGTTCATCATAATGACAACTGAGTACTTTACCAAGTGGGTGGAAGCTATTCTTATGACCTACATAATGGGGAAGAAAATTGCCAAATTTATCTTGAATTACCTTATCTACCACTATGGTGTTCTTCAAGCCCTTATTTCCAATAATAGAACACCCTTCAAGAATCAAGATTTCAAAGAGCTATTTCTAAGATTTAACATCCAACATTGATTCTCTATCACATATTACCCCTAGGGAAATGGTCAAGTCGAGGCTACAAAAAAGGCCATTCTAAAAATCCTAAAGAAAATGGTCAATGAAGCTGGTCATGACTGGTATCTATAGTTAAATATCATCCTCTAGGTCGATCAAACCAATATATGCACACCTACAGGTGGAATCCCTTTCTCCTTGGTATATAGATCAGAAGCCATCCTGCCTATTGAGGTCGAGCTTCCCTCATTGTGAGTGTCATTGCAGAATCTGATCACTAATAAAGAGTATAGGCTATCTCAACCGAATGAGTTATAATTCCTAGATGAATATTGTCTTGACACCCTTAATAATTTATAAGCATACCAAAACCAACTGAAATAGAGTTATAACAAGAAGATTAAGAGTCAGTCTTTTTAAGTAGGGGGTCTTGTGTGCAAATAGAATAAGAAAAATCTTTTAGATCAAGATAGTAAAGGAAAGTTTGCACCCAATTGGTTAGGACCATTTGGTGTCACAACAAACTATGGATTAGGAGCATACCGATTATCAACACCTGAAGGTGAACCCTTGTAGGTGCCAATCAATATTCTACATCTTAAGAAGTTTCATGCCTAGTTTTGAAGGGTGTAAATTTGAAAATGATTTTTTTTTTGAAAAAAAAAAGTAAAAATCCAAAAAAAATGAAAAACGATTTAAAAATTAAAGAAAAAATCATCCTGTAGTGAAAACTACTTTGATGGCATTTTGGGAAAGTACATTGCTAAAAAGCTAGAAAATAGGTGCCTTGTATAAATAAAGCACATCCATCTATCCTTAGCTCTTTTAGCTTATCATTATTTGCATCACATTCATCCATCGCATCATTCATCCTATTTATTCCATCACCCATATGCATTTGTATAATAACTTGATTTTGTGAAGTATCATATTCCCCTTAGTACTACTTGGAATATTCCTAAGGTCAGTTTTTCTTACCTATATTGAGGTAGTCTATCACATCAAACTAAGGGAAATTTGAAATGCATCAGATTTGGTTCTTGTATATCTTAGGGTTATTTGAAATCTCATGGAAAATCCCAAAAAATTCATAAAAAAATATCAAAATCCTAAAATACTTCCAAAATAAAAAAATAAAAAAACATTCAAAAAGTTGTAAAATCAAAATCTAAAACATCCAAAACAAACCAAAATCCCTAAACAGATCAAAAAAAGAACCATGTCAAACTACGGGTCTCTGAGCTTCAATGTAGGCAAGGATAACACCGATGTGCCCCTGAGACACCCTAGTTCAATCCTTTAGTAGTACATCATATATAATAAATTGACAATCCATGAAATTTTAAACCTTTCATCATAAACAAGTCAAGTCAGTCAAACTACGTGCTCTCTACAAGTATAACAAAGGAAAGGCTCCTCTTTTATAAGCCCCCAAGGCCCTTATGATAGTCTATTAGGTTTGGTTCTTGGTCAAAAAACTCAAAACCCCTAAGCATTTTGAAAACTTACAAAAACACAAAAATAGTGGAAAACTCAAAAAACACCAAAAAAATTGAAAAATTGAAAACCAAAACATTGGAAAACAATCAAAAACCATAAACGACCTCAAATAATCGAAAAAACCAAAACATTCACATAAAAAATTCAAAAAGATCAAAACAACCTCAAAACATTTTTTAAAATACCAAAGCATTGAAATAGTCCAAAAAATATCAAAGCCATCCATCCCATTTCATTTTCACCCAAAATAAACTTCATCCATAATAAATCAAATCATCATCTTCAACCTTTGGTGAAATAAATAGAAAAAAGTATCACAAGTCGAAAAGTGAGAACTTAAGTGTCAAAATCTAAGCTCTAAATGATAGGTAAATGAGTGAGTAGAGTTTGTGTCAATGGCTTATCACACACCTAATCCTAGTCAAAACTTTTGATAAACTATCCTAGGATGAATCCTTCTGACAATGGGCATCTACATCAAAAATCACCTTAGCTATGTTAAGTTGGAAAGTCATATAGATAACATTGATTGTTTGTCATTCATCTTTTCTTATGATTTATCTTATTGACCCATTATGAGGACCTCTCAATGATAACTAAATGATTTAGAGAGAAATGGTTTGGGGAATCAATCATTATCTTTTGTTTGTTGTGCTTGTGCGTATTCTTATAAAATAATCTTGGCACATACTTAGTTGTATGTGTGGAGGTTGCTTGGAGTAGATTGTTTACTATTGTGTATGATTTGGTCCCGTATATTACAAACTTCTAAACTGCATTCCAACAAGGTTTCTCTATGTCAAGGTGTGAACAAAAACTATTCTATTTATTTGCAGAGTCAAAGTCCATTACACTAGACACAACGCCATCCTATTTATCAATACCATAATGCATTGTGTCTATGTGCTATATAAAAAATAAGGAATGACACAATGTCCCAATCCCAAATATGAGGAAAATCATCCATCTCACCACCATATCCAATAAAGTGTCGATGGATCATAGAATTGTTGGTATTTTGAGTAAAACTTAAAAGCAATGGTCAATTCATTCATTTTGTTCTTCTATCTAGCTTCTTTCCACAGTAACCCAGTATCATGATAGTCAACAAAAATAAGATCATCGTGCCTCCATCCCATATCCACAAAATCATCATCATGCATACATCTCAGATCATCACCACATATTATCATAATAATAATAAACATAATCCACTACATTACCATTTAAGTTGTTTTGAATAATATAGATTTTTTATTCTAAGAATCTTAATAGATTGTATTATCATCCATATACACATCCATATACATACATGCATCATGATGTCATCATAAATCGCTTGGGACAAATACACAAAAAGAAATAAATTCAAAGATCCAACATAAGCATATCATATCATTTGCATATCATAACATGTCACAACATATCATACAAAGATATTAAAAAATAAGATAAGACATCCATTGTATTGCATTGCATCCATCTCATAAATGTTACCTCATAAATCATCACATATCACATCAACATAAATAAAATAAGTGCATCCATCACATTGCATCCATACATAATCATAACGCAAGAAATAAATATCACATCATATCATATAGCATGGAAATACATCACCTTATAATTCACATAGGAACCATATCATATATATATATATATATATATCAAAAAATGAATGTCATGATATAATATCTGAATCAGTGTGTATAACTATCATAAAATACAAGAGGCTCTTAGAAATAAGCTAATGAATGTATACATGTATAGAATCAATTTGTATATCAAAAAGGTGTCTACAAAAAAACTCAAGGAGAGGTCTATCCATGGTTGCCTCTGTCATCATCTCCTAGTTGCTTTGGCTACCTAACAGAGGTGGAAGCACTCGGTTGTACCTAGCTCCTATGCTTGGAATTAGTCTACATGTGGTGGGGAGGGACATCTTTGTATTGTCTAATAATAAGCAACATCTTCCCCCACCTACCCAAAAAGATGGGCTAACACCATCTGCATTACCAAGGCATGTGCATGTTGATCCTACTACCAAGAGACTGCCTCTAGCTACTATCACCGGCCCACCTCCTGGGCTAACTGCACATCAGAGGTTTTCCTAAGGTGGAACTTGGGATCTCTCTTTGCTCTAACTGCCAAAATATGATGTTGAGCTTGATCACGCTTAGCTATCATAGTTTGTAGTTGTCTCAACTACTATATCTACATATTGTAGGGATTTGGCCATGGAGGTGGTTGTTGTGTGGGTGGCTACTAATGTGGTGGTGGTAGTGGTGGTACACTAAGGAATTGTCTAATCAGCTATTGTCGATCCTATCCTCTACCTTGTCCTTAGCCTTAGCCATCCTACTACTGGCCTCATCTACTACCCACTTCCCTCCCTCTCGACCTCCCTTGGGGAGGAATTCCCATTGGATCTATAAGTCTGGGATTGGTTACAAACCAAGCATCATGTGCGAGAATAGTCTACGCTTAAATCTATCCCTAATCAAAGACGCATGGTTTGGAAACCAGTTGTCTAAAACCCTCAACAACCTCATGGGGATGTTTCACGAGTCCCCAACTCGTCTCTCAATCTGATCTTGCAAATATGGTTGTATAGGCATCATTTGGCCTATTTGGTGTCTCACCAAACTATTGAGCTACCCTGTCTGGAAGGTATCACTCGATCATCGTATTCTCTCAACCCTACATGTAATGGGTCTGGTAAGAAAAGAAGATTTGGTGAACATCTATAACCATGGACACCATTTCAAAACTTTCATATCATCGATAAAAAAATTCTAATAGGGAATACCAAGCTTTCCTATGTGTTGTAGGGTAATGGTGCCTCTATATATATAGGCCACCAAATCATCCAGTCAATGTTTTCCACATGGACTATCGGTTGGTGCATGACAATGTGCTCCCATTCTCATATGTGCAAGAGTGTGACTCCTGCACTAATAGCTCTACCATCATAGTACACAAATTGGTGCATTTCATGATAAATTTATGCTAGCATCATTGACCCCCATGCATATTGTGTCGTCTTGTAAATCATACGATGCCATGCCAACCCCCATCCGGGACTGAATCCTCTTCTTCGCCGATCTAGGGTAACGATCCTTGAAATCATTACACAAACTATGAATCTAAAAATTAGTGAACATCCCCTATACATCTCAAGGTTGATCTATGTGTTTGCCAAGATGACGATGTCCTAATGAAGAACCGTGTGGTAGACATGATAACCCACATCAGTATCGTAAATAACACGGTCTCCATGTATCAACAATCAAAGTATCCAATATGCATCCTCTAGTGTGACTGTTACCTCAAGAATGGGTAAGTGGAATGACAAGGTCTCACTATTCCACCACTCACATAGTGCTATCATCATCGCTAAATGGGTCCTCACAATGAACATGTATGCAACAAACTATAGGAAAATCTCGCCAAGGTGCTCCCAACGAATCTCATCCAAATCATCTAGTGTGGCAAGTAAATTGGGTTGATGCTCATGTGACACCAAGGGTTGGATAACCTCCTACATCCACGAAGCAGATAATATAAAAATTTGGCTCAAATAGATTAAGTTTGGAGGATTTTCCCCCAAAATGACAAAGGTGTCACCATAATTGAAATTCCAAAGATCGACACTCAATGCATCCAAATTCTAAATTGTGATTAGCATTGCTATATACACTGGCATCACAATTTGAAATCTAAAAAACCTAATTCTAAATTACAAATTGAGAGAAGCATTGCTTATTACATCCATGTTTCCAAAGCAAAATAAAATTCCTAATTTCAAATCGCGAGATGCATCACTATTCATAATGGCATTGCTAAAAATGTGAGAAGCATCATCAAAAATCTAAATGGCATCACAATATAGTGATGCTAACCTAGATTGATTGTCAAACCCTCATAAATTCATTGAAAAGTCAAAGTATGAGGAAAGTTTTGGATTGTGTATCACTGGTCCTACACGTGGAGGCCTTTGGTACACTCAAACATAGTTGGAAATGTGTTGTGGGAGCACTTGTTGCACCATTTTTTCAAGTGGTAAGAGCTTAAAATACATCAATTCTCTCAAGTGCGAATGCACAAATGAATTGAAAGTGTCCCTTTATCACATTTAAGCCTAAAAATTAGGGTTTTTTTCCCTCATTTGAGAGTGTAGCTAGGGTTTTTTATTATTTTTACCAATTCCTACCTAGTGAAGCTTATTTTGCACCATTTTTTACATCCTAGATCCTTTTCAGACCCCTAAGGCAATGTTTTTACCTTTGCCAAGAGATCAACCCAAAATTCAAATTTTCACCCGATCTCTTAAGGGGGCAAGGAACCAACTTATTTGTTTCACTAGGGAAACAATAGGACATAAAAAAAATGATCTGAGAAGTAGTTTAATTTGAAAAGTGTTAGTCTTTGAACCAATGTAATAGGTAGCTCACTTCAAAGAGGGGCAAAATGTAGACACTTAAAAATGTTTTGAATGATATGCACACTTGAATCTGATATAGTAGAATTATTTTATCTTAAAACCCATCCTATTTTCACTTGTTTAATTAAATTAGCCTAGTTATTTAATTAAATACATCATTCTCATATATTAATCTAATTAAGCTAATTAGGTTAATTTCCCCCCCTTTCATGCTAACCTTCCATCCTGTTAAATTGGATAATTCAAAATATTTCATTTTAACACCCTAAGTCCTATCATTTAAATTAAATGTCATTTTGACCCCTTTTCATTAAATAAGTTAATTATTTAATAAATATCCTAAATTCTATTGAATAAGACAATTGAGAGGGGGGTGAATCAGTTGTAGCAGATTTAAACTTTAAAACATTCACCAAAACTTAGATCAATCACAATTCTTAACTCTTCTAAAATGATTAAACATTAAGTGCAAGTGTAAAAACTAAAAACCATCACACAAACACTGTAACACTAGATTTATGTGATAGAAAAACCAGAATGAGGATTAACTCACTCTATAGAGAATATCAAAATCAATTACAAAGGTTCACTGCCTAAGAAAAAGGCTCACTACCAAAACAAGGACTCATTGTCCAACAGGGTTAACCACCTAGAGGGCTCACTACCACAAAGACAAAAAGAAGATAGAAGAGATTTATTATGGAGAAAAGACAATCTCTATGGAATAGAGAATTCCACCACAATTTTCTTAATCACTTGTAGACATGCATGAAAGATACAATCCACTTTCAAATCATTACATCTAGAAACTCAATATTTAGGCTTCACAGTGATCTTCAACACTCACATCACATACACCCAATGATTTGCATATGATTTGCATCTATCTACTCTATTTATTTGCACTTATCTCTTTTTTGATTTCACCACTTGCTCATCCTATATTTATACCATCTTTAACTTTGAAACATATCCAAAGTCGATCATCCATCATTAAATTCAAGTTAGGTCAGTGCCAAAACATCCTAGGGTGGAACTAGAATAAGTTCGACCCAAACACACAATTCATGAGGATGCAATTAGGTCCCCACACGCTTCATTAACATCAAAGGTAGTGTTCAACACAAGGTTGACCAAACCAATTTAAAACACATAGAACAATTAAGCACATGCAACCCTTAGCACGATCAAATCCTTCCAGACACCAAAATTATCTTCAACATGATCATAACAACTTAACTCTAGAACCACAATTCATAAGTCTTAACCAAAAAGAAATCTAGACCAACAATATTTCTCCTGGACCTTAGCTAGATACACATAAAACTACAATTCAGGATTGGTGAAGATAACGAGCATACTACACAATAAATCAAAATCCAAAAATATGGATATAGTAGCTTCCAACAACGGTGATCAACACATCTAAACCACACAAACATAGAAGAAAATCCTGGAGAAAAACCCAGAGCAACCACTAAACACCTGCAACCTTCATCCATTACAATTTTCTCAATATCCTTGACATATACAGCCAATAACCTGTATTCATGACATCAATGACAACAACAACCAATTGATAACCAATTGACCAGTTGAAATCAATGAAAACACCTTCATTCTTGCAACAAATTCCTCTAATTTTCATAATTCAAACTTTGTTTTAATTATCATATTACTAATTAATTCTAACTCTCCCACTTGTAATGGAATATTCCTCCTTTGCACATTCCTCCAAAAGAGAATATTCTCATGGAATATGCATTCCCTTTGCATATTAAAACTTTTGTTTTAATTTGATAATTTCTAATCATCTTCACACACCCATGAGAATATTCTTTAAGAATGTTCTCTCTTTTCACTCATTCAAAAAATGGAAGTATTCTTCTCTGTAACAAACTTTCAACAAACTTCTTGAGCAAGCTTTGAAAGTGTGCTTCTTTGCTTGATTGTGAGCCCTCAATTAAATTCCAACTTGCATTCTCAACCCTTGATGGGAATCCATGATCCATGCCTCCACCTTATTTCCATTCTGACCATTGTTTGATTTTTTCAATCTTGATCATGGGTTTCTCTTTTCCTATTCTATAAATAGACTTTGCCTCTATTGAATAGGGGTCCATCTTTTTATAGAAAACTTATGCTGTTAAAAATCACAACCATTTTCATTTATGTTTAATGTTTCAAATCATTTTATATTAATTTCATGCATAACTAGCTTAGCATCCATTAATGGCTTCCATGGTAACTTAGTTGCATCCATTTAGCACATTTTGGAAATAGGACTTGCATCTTTAAATCTTGCATACATTTAGAACACACATCTTAGCATATATTATGTTAAATTAGCTTTGATCATGTTTCACATATATCTCATCGGTTTCATTAGTTTTCTTCAATAAAATTGATTGAAACAAGCTCATTATCCAAGGAATTGGTAAAGGGTCACCATTCCACATCAATGCGACACCACTCCTCTAATAGGATAAGATTTAGAGTCTTAAAGTAGGGTTCCATTTTGTTTTTGTGTTCTTCATGTTAGTTTAAATGGGTTCTTAGCCTTTAATCAATTTCAAATATCTTATTGGGATCATGACTTAAGTAATTAAATAGGCTCTAAATTGATTTGGATCTAGCATATTTAGTTAACACTATGATTATGGTCACAATATATATAATTTGGTTTATAATAAAATTTATTATATTTTAACATTACAATACATATATTATATATTGATTATATAGTACATTATATTTCTATTTAATATTTTATGAAATGCAATATATAATAAAAGGTATAATTATAACAATTGGTGGTTCATCTTAGTTGAAGTCGAAGCAACTTTTAATATCATTAAATTAGTTTTTGATAGTGGTTTTAAAAAATTTTTGATAGAGGGGTTAAGCTTCAGTCCTCTAAAGCATGGGAATGGTACATAGTAGTACTTGTTGAGGTCCTTACCATTCTATTTAATGATGCAAATCATGATTTACTTAAGAAGAGATGGGATGGTATTTTAATGATTTTCATTAACATCACTCATTTTGTTGGATTTTAGAGTCTTTTTCTATTCTTTATTTCTAGATATTTCAAAGCTTCTCAAGTGAAAAATGCAAAACTTATCTTAGAAGGTGAGAAATGATCAAAATCATGTAGATCCATTCTCATGTGATAGGTTTAGGAGGAAACCAAAGGTGTAGCATATTCTAGAGGATCAAGGTCTCACACCATATATAGAGCGACTCCATGGTTATGGTCATGAAGCCACTAAATTTTTAGTTAAAGGGTGGATAAATATATCTTTGAATAGGAAAGGTGTTGAGTTCACCATCTCTAAGGAAGTCATAGTAGAGGTCTTTGGGCTTCATTTGTAGGATAGGAAATTCTTCAAAGATCAAAAATCTAATGAAGAGACTTTGAATGAGTTCTTCAAAGGAAACAAAAGATACAAGTTGGTAAATCTTTCCTCATGGGGACATGGTAGATTGTCCATCAAGCCCATATGGGCCAATATCACTAAGGTGGCTATGCAAATATCGCAAGTACACAACTATCCTTTGAGTGGATTTCAACTTTCTTAACCATTTTAGGCACAAGCTTCTAGTCTCTTTTCCTTTCTCTTCTACTTGCTTCCCTTGATTCATTTATGAAAGATCGTGTTAAAAACCATAATGTATCGATTATGCATGAAGGATTTTTTTCATTATTAATTGATTATTCCAAAGCACATATCTTGATTAAGCCTCCAAAGATAAAGGGTTTGTTTAGAAGAAGTAGAATTATTAATCTATGTAATATTCGGAAACTGGTTTTGAATCTTTGAAGGATGATGAAAATGTGGAGTGGCAGGAAACAAGATTGGGGCTCATTTTTTGGAAGTTCTTTCTTCTCCTCTTCATACATGGGTGTGAAAAAGAAAATGAAGGAACCTCCAAAGAAGACCCCACCTAAGAAGAAATCCAAAAAGGCCATCTTCTGGTTTAAAGATTCCAAAATGGGTGATGAGGAGATAGTGTGTAGAGTCTAGAGGCAGAGAAAACAACCTTTTTCTACTCTTGGGATTATCGTTGGTAAAGGGAAAGAGAAGGTGGTTGAGGAAGTTATCACAAAGAAAGATGATTATAGAATTTATTTGGGCCACTCCCCAGTGAATAGCCTAACCAGGGACACTTTGGATGCTACCAACATTAACCCTCTATTGAATGATTTTATGTATTTGCATGCTAAAAGGGAAGAAATATGTGATGTTTTAGGGGTTGCTAGATAAAGCATGACAAAAAATATAGATTTACCAAGAAATTTCTACTATAACTAAACAAATTAAATGTTGAAATTCATGGTTTTCAAGAGAAGGTAGCCAAGGAGGATTGTGGCCAGTCTACTTGTGGGTTTAAAGATTTAAAGAAAAAAATTATGGATGCTGAGGATGTTATTAGAGAGCTCAAAATGGTTTACATATGATCTACACATGTGAGACTTTGAAAATAAGATTCAAGAGATCAAAAAGGGCATGGAAAAGCTCTTAAAAATTAACCAATTCTCTAATAAGAACATTGTAAAAGCTTTAAAAATCCTCATTGAGAAATTAAAGGAATTGAAATAAAATTAAATGATTGATGGGAACCCTATTACAAAAAAGTTGAAGGAGCATTCTGTCAAAGATAAAGGTAAAATATTTAAATGAAAGGTGAGAAATATCCAAGTGCTTGTACTTGAGGGATTAAAAACAAGACCTTTGATGAAGAAAATGATGAATGATTAACCCTATTTAATAATAATTATAACTTGGAACTAGAGGTGGAAGATACCCTCAAGAATATAAAATAGTATGTTGTCTAATTAGTTTATTTCCATTGTATTTTTCATTATTGTTTGGCTACTGGGTGACTATGCTTTTATCTAGTACAGTAATGTTTTGTAATTTGGGGTTCTGGGTTCATTAGAAAACATGGTTTTCTTGTTAATAAAAAACAAGTGATGACTCATCATTGAAATTCATCTAGGGATGGTTGATAGAATCTCTTTAGAGGTTTAGATATATTTAAAAAAAAAAGATTCATGATCATTCTCACTCTATGACACAAAATAAACAAGGAAAAAGGGATTACTTTTCCCAAGATTGAGATATATCTTCCCCTTAGATCTTCTATAGTTTGGATATGGTTAGAATCTCATAGATGGGTATGTGCAAGATCATGATGGGCCAAAAAGTGGCAATATTATGGGTATTTGTAGGGTATGTGGCTGACGACTTTTTTTTTACCCATAATTGATGAAAAGAAAAGGGTTTTTAGAGGAGATTCTCAGCTTTCCAGTAATATAAATTATGCTTTAATTTGAGTTTAATAAATAATTATTATTCATTTTCTATTTGAATTATGACTAAAGTCCTGATCAATAGGCTGATTGAAAAACATCTATAACTTTCAAACGGTATCATATTTTTTGAATCCAAAATATGCATCACATTCTATGTTTCACATACTATAGGATTAAAAATAGAAAATTAAATTTCATGAAGTTTTATTAAAGTTAAGGTGGTCAGGACATACAGAGTTTTTTTATTTTTAAAAGTTGTAATAAAAAATTCATGAACTATTTACTTGGAAAAAAATTACAAAAAAATATGCATCACATCCGGACCTGAGTCCTCTACTTATATATAAGATCTTATAAAAAAATATTATCATTTTATTATGGTTAGGGTGGTCAGACAAACACCTACTTCTTATTTTTTCCTTGAAATTTAAGTACTACTGCATTGAAATTTCAAATTTTCACCAAATAGATTTTATTAATTTTTAAATAAACCTAGTAGTTTAGAAACTACATTCAATTTTCTATAGATTCTATTCTTACATATTTTTGAAATAATATAGATAACTTATTCAAATTTTTACGTCAAGTTACCTAACACTGATTTTTTCTAAATTTTTAGCCAATTAAGGGCTTGTTTTTTCCATGATGATCCTGCACATACCCAGATATTTGGAACAAAGTTGTATACAAGGGCTCAAGTATGCAATATAATGACCAAAATCTTCAGAGTTTTTGCTCCCTAGAGATAGATGGATGGATCTAGTGTAATTCATATAGTTACAAGAGTTGAAATATTTTGTCTCTCATCATGAACAAATAATTGATCAAATAAATTTTTGAGTAAAAGGCATCATCCCTAGCCACCAAAGAAAATGCAATTCTAATTAATCTGAAACCACTAGTAAGTTGCATCTCCTTTCCCCTAAAAAATGATTGACCCAATTAATTATTCAACTTGTTTGAGTCCTTCCAGCCTTTAAATATCAAATGGAAAGGGATTGGCCCTTAAAATAAAATATTCAAAACTAGTGTAGAAACCAATGGGATGATAAAACTATAATAAAATCTTTTCCTAGGGTTCCCTTTCTGGTAGAATTCCTCTCTTGAGAAAAGAAGAATGGAATTCTTAATCTTTCCCCATTTGTGATGGATGGTGTAAGTTTCTTCATTAAAGAATGGGATCAAAAATTTAATCCTATCACCCACAAGATGTCTAAAGCCCCAATGTGGGTCAGGTTGTATAATATCCTTACTAAATATTAGAAATTGGTAATATTAAATTTATTTGGGAGAATATCATCACCTTCACAAAAGTAGATGAATCATATTAGAAATGATTATTTTGGTATGCATGAATACATATGTGTATCCATAGATCCTTAATATTTTCTTGCAAAAGAGAAAGAAATCATATCATAATTTGGGATTTTGAGACAGAAAGTGGAAGTGGGAATGGATTTAAATAAGTGCATAGCTTTTCACCTTTATGGTCATACCCATGAGGAATGTAGACATAAGGAAAATAAATCATTGGTCAAGGTCAAGCATGACAAGGAAGTGATTCATATTCCATGGGAATAAAGATTCTTATTAATCAATTAGATAGGGATGGTGTGGAAATATGTAAACCTCTAACAAATGAAAGGGATGAAATAGGGTCTTCTTCAAGGGAGATAGAAAATATCTATAGGGCTTCTACTTTTTTGGAGTTTTATTCCCTTTCTAGGGAAGCTAATGACATGGGGGGAAGACTAGTAGGCAAGACACTAAGAGCCCCTCTACTATTTAAAAGGTGATGGAAATTTATGGAATCACCAATGATAACTAGAAGGAGAACATTAATCTGGAAAATATAGTACTGATTTGGGCTTGGAGGAGGTATGAGGAGGTTATTTCTTGGAGGATGAATTAGATGTTCTTAAGGAAAGAACACTAAGTTAGATTTAATCAAAGCTAAAGAATCTAGATTTGGTGAAAAAAATCTCTAAGAGCCCAATAATGTCAAATTAAAAAAAACGAGTAGGGAAAAGTGTCAAACAAGGCTAAGATCAATGAAGGTAGGCTCATTCCTTTAGATCCATGAGATTAATATCATGGATTTCTAGGGGCATCAATGCCCCCAGCAAAAGGCACTTCTTAAAGTTTCTAGTGGTTACATTGAAATTCGGTATAACAATTGTTCTAGAAACATAGGTAGAGTCTTCATAGCTAAAGGTTTTAGTGGAAAATTTTAGAAATTGGAAGGTATTTTTTGTAGATTCCAAAGGTGATTATAGTGGTTTAGGAATTATTTTGAATTCCAACCTCCTATTTATCAGCTCTTTTCAAGATAATCTTTTTTTTCAAGTATGTAAAATTAAAAATTAAACCATGAACCTCAACTTATTTTTTATCAATGTAAATGGTTCCATCAGACCTCTGCAAAAGAGATAGGAATGGGAATAACTTTATAACCCTCTTAAAATGATGAAAAATGAATTTATAACTTTGGTGGAAACTTCAGTGCAACTTTGAAAACTTTTAAAAATGGGGTTGTGCTTCAAATATTACACAAAATCAATCAAATTTGCAACAATTTTCTAGCACACGATCATCTCTACAATTTTTTTCTAAAAATGAGAGGTTTATGATGCAATAGAATCTAGGTTCAATGGAAATATTGTCTCAGGGTGAGTGCAGGATCATGGGGGTCCAAAACATGGCAATATGACCCACAAGTGGTTAACATTTTTTTATTTGAATTTGATGAAATGAAAATGGTTTATTGATAAACTTGTCATCTTTCCACCAATATAAGATATGACTTATTTGGAATTAAATAGATAATTAATATTGATTTTCTACATATAGTCTGACTAAAGTCTTGATTGATAAGCTAATTGAAAAAAATCTATAATTCTCAAATGATTCCATATTTTTTGAATAAAAAAGATGTGACACATTCAATGCTTCCCATACTATAGGATAAAAAAAATTATTTTCATAAATTTTTGACCA
>VDFB02000017.1:80628545-80653208 GCA_007258455.2 Sequoia sempervirens
AAGCCATATTGCCTATAGAGGTTGAAATCCCATCCTTGAGAGTATCATTGAAGGATCTTGTTAGAAATTTGAAGAGTATCAGGTATCTGGAATCAACGGGCTTGAACTCCTAGATGCAAGATGCTTGAGTGCATTGAACCATCCTCCAAGCCTATCAAAATTGGCTCAAGCAAAACTACATTCAGAGAATCAAAAACAAAAACTTTTAGGTTGGTGACTTGTTCTTGAAGGAAAATCAGAAGATCCAACTAAATCAAGATGGAAAAGGTAAGTTTGAACCAAACTGGCTAGGTCCCTACATCATTACAACAAGTTATGGCTCTAGAGCATATCAGTTGACTACTACAAAAGGAGAACCTCTAGCCAAACCTCAAGTAATAGTAGTCATCTCAAGAAGTTCTACACCTAGCGTACCAGAATATCCCAAGCAAAAAAGGAAAAATAACAAAAAAGAAAAATCAATAAAATAGCAAAGAGAAATAAATCATCCTTTAAGTGAAAACTACCTTATGGCGCTTCTAGAACTAGTACCGTAGTGAAAGCCTGGTAAATAGGTGCTATGTTTGAATAAGTCTTGCATCCTCATCTATCAACACTATCCATCTACTATCGCATCCACTACATACATCCCATATTAAAACATGCACCCAACCAGGGCTCGATAAATTGATCAAGTATTGAATTTTGTTGCACCATCTCTATCCACCATTCGTTTTATCCACCTATCCCTAATAAAATGTAATCCTATTTTGAACTGGGGGAAACCTCTTGAACGTAGTAGTGTGTTGGATCCTTGTTCATCCTATCACTAGAAAAAACTATCAAAATAAAAAATAATTAGAAAACATCAAAATCTAAAACAAATTCATAAAACATAAAATCTCAAAAACATTATAGGTCATCTCAGGATGAGCCACATTGAGTCAAAATAATTGAATTGCATTGTCTTTGCGTTTAGAATCTAGGAAAGGCCATCATTGTTGAGCCCCCAAGGCACTAGGTTAGTCCCTTTAAGTGTCCCTCTTGGTTTGTAAACTCGATCAAAAATCCAAAACATTCAAATATCTTGTCAAAATCTAAAAAAAATCATAAAACATCCAGATATACTCCAAAGATAGTGTCAATCATGGTCAGTTGAACTACGTCATCTTTGTGCATATGTAGGCAAGGCCATCATTGATGAG
Organism: Sequoia sempervirens; assembly: GCA_007258455.2. Taxonomy (NCBI): domain Eukaryota; kingdom Viridiplantae; phylum Streptophyta; class Pinopsida; order Cupressales; family Cupressaceae; genus Sequoia; species Sequoia sempervirens. Next base: position 80,629,730 of record VDFB02000017.1, read on the forward strand.
CCCTTGAGGTGTTAGGTCAATCCCCTTAGGTCCCCCTCTTGGTCTCTAAATCTCTCAAAAACATCAAAAACAACATTAAATAACCTTAAAATCACATAAACATTTAGAAACCCTCAAAAATCCTATCTTCGTTATCACCTATCTGCAATAAACTCTCCATCTAGAATAAACAATCATCACCTTCAACCTTTGACAACACAATCAACAAGCAAAGAAAACATCGAAATCCAAAACTTCCAAGCAAAGAAACGAAATGACTAGATCATCATCAAACTAAAAAATGCCTAAGTGTTAACTACCCTTCCTTTTGAAAATCATCAACATCCTAACATGTGTCTTAGCGAATAAATCATTCATACAATAGGCATCATCGATGGGTAACATCATGAAACATAAAAACATCTATGGCAAGTGATACAACAACATTGTTTATCTTTTATGATCTTATCTTTTTTATTTATCTTATTGTCACATTCCTAGGATCTCTCAAGGATGTCCATAAGGATTTAGAGAGGAAGAAATGGGGCATTGATCATTAATTCTTTGTCTACTTTATTTGTTGGATTTTTTTGCAATACTACCACAATGAATACTTTCTTTGTTCTGTGTGTGGAAGTCATTTGGAACAATTTGTGTGTCAGTTGCATGTTAGGTACTTCGTACCTCTCTGTGTAACTAGTCCAAAATGTTTTGAAAACTTCTCACCCATACACTCTAACAAGGTTTTTGTATGTCTGGTATGAGCAAGAATACTCCTTGTTTGTAGAGTCAAAATCCACACAATAGATACAAAGCCAACTTGGTCATTGGTACCCTAGTGCATCATGTCCATTTTCTACACTAATAAGGATTGCTAAACACTACTTAGTTCTCCATGAAAGAAAAGAAAGCTCATCAAATCATTATCATACATTAGTATCAATCACTCATCAATGCATATCATCACATTAATCATACTCTAGGGATTTTTCAGAAATTAGATCAAGATCATCAATTTTCTTCTAAAATTTAGCTAACATTTCTTCTTACTAACATCTCCATCCTACATCACAAATATCATCAGTACCACATGAATCTTGCATCCACAAACTCATCAATGCATACCATGTCCATCAAAATCAAAAACATCATTCATCATAATGTTATCCATTGCATATAATCATAAATCATCCATACATCCATATCATATAAATTCATCAAAAAAGTACAAAAACATGAGCATATAATCATAAATCATCCATATATCCCTATCATATAAATGCATCAAAAAAATACAAAAGCATGAGCATATAATCATAAATAATCCATACATCCATATCATATAAATACATCAGAAAAGTACAAAAACATGAGCATATAATCATAAATCATCTATCATATACATGTAAGCATCCCTAAGCATCCATAAGCATCGCATAACACATATATGTCATGAAAAAAAATGGTATCTCGTATATCATCAAAAAATGGAATATCAATGTACATCATTAGTATCATGTGTGAAACAACACCAAGTACATAAAAAATATACAAAATATATACAAGGCCTCAGATGGGATGATGAATGTATATACAAAGCATGTCTACTTCAAGTATGTGAAAATATAACATAAACATCATGAATATCATATCAACCCTGTTACCCATCCCGAGGTGGGGATCTATGTTGCTCCCCATCATGTTGCTTTGTGTGGCTCTATGCAGGAGACAATTGAGGCTGCAGAATGGGTTGAGGTGGTTGTCTCAAAGGTCTATCCACTAATTGGCCACTTGATGACTCTACATCTGTCATTGCTAGGCACCCCAAATCTAGGACGTCTATGTGGTTTCAAGACTTGAGCCTCATAGCTCAGGTCTGATAGTAGGTCCTCTCCTCTATCAAAGCCTCTCTCTCCCTCTGCCACTGTTTCATGCATGAAGCATGAGAGATCTCTAAGGTTGTCCTCTACTATCTCTTGATAGCCAGCTCCTGCCTCAAAGCATCCCTCTCCTAGCGAAGAGCATCTCTCTCAGCCCTAATAGTGTCCCTCTTTGCAGTCAATATAACTACTTGAGCATCTATAGCTTGTCACCAAGCAATCTCAACATCTCTCTCCCCATCTCCCACATCTTTCTCAACTGTAAGTTGAACAATATGTGCAACCATATCCCCCTATGGGGGAAGTGCTTGTGGTGCCTGCTACTGTTAGTCCTATAGTGCTGGTTGATCACCATCACCCTGCTCATCCTGAGCTCTCTATAAATGCTCATGTCCTATATGAAGCCTATGTCTATCTCCCCTCCTCCCTATGATACTTGCCATCCTCCTAACCTGGCTGATAATTGGACCAACACCAGTGGGAGCTGTAAATCTCAATGGCCAATGGTGATCTCACCACTGCTTATAATCTCTGGTAGTACCTAGATTTGAGGAACCAACATTGCCCAACCCCAACCAACAAGAGCCAATGCTCAAAACTCTATCATCGCTATGCTTGAATCTACTTGGGGCCCCCACATATTGCCCTCTCGACCCGTTTGTCCAAAATGGGCATGGTAACAATCTCCTGGGCAAGTCTATCTCTCATCAAATTATCTTAAAACCCTCTTAGGAAGGTATCTCTTTAAGCTAATATCAACTCGGCCTATTAACCACTGAGTATGCCTATAATATGTCAACTAATCATGGTCATCGACCCAAGCCTCGCATGTCATATAAGGACTCCAAATAAACTTACTAATATCATCAAAGATGCCTACCAGTATGATAGTCTGCTTGGCTATGTATAGTGCAAGTAATCTAAATATCTATAGGAAAAGGGATCATTAGGATTCCATCAAACCAAGCCATTAGGTCAAATCACTACAATATGCTCCCATGCCCACACATGAAGGAGACTCATCCAAATTGAAATACTATTGCCACCACAATAGACAACCTCATGCATATCTTTGTACATGTGTACAAGCAAACATGGACTCCAGGCATACACTATAGTGTGCTCCATCATCTGCTCAATGTAGATACCTCATCCAATGGGAAATCCTATCACCCTACGATTAGGCATCAAAGGCCTAATAATTATCCCAACCAACACCATCGCCATCGGATCAACACCATCAATAGAAGCAGTCAAGTTGATCTCTGAATCAACAACCTATAGCTATTGTACCTCGAGTAGTCTCTGCATGGCCTAAGTACCCCTCTGGACATCATATGTGACCAACTCCCCATGAATCAGGATCCTCAAGATCCTCCATACATCCTCGAGAGTGATAGTACACTCTCTAGTAGGCAAGTGAAAGGAAGAGGTCTTAGGCCTCTGTCTCTCGACCAGTGTGGTTATCATAGCCCTACGAGCCTGGATCTCTAGCATGTAACAAATGTATCACAATCTTATAGCATCCAAAAAAACCCTCTCGAGCTCTTGGAATCCAACAATGAAATCCAATAGGCGTCACGGTTGTCACTCCCTAGAATATAGTGGTTTGAGATTCACCTAAAAATATTCAACCCACAACATCAAGATTTTGCTAGAAAATCAAATTGGGAACTCAAAATTGTAAACAAACTAGCTTAAAACATTCATTTTTAATAATAACAAGTTTTTCAGAATGTTAGTGGTCCTATTTTACAATAGTCACCCTATTTTAGGACGATAGTGGCTCAATTCCATGATAGCGAACCTGTTTTACTATAATAGCACTTGACTTTAACAATAACGGTCATTTTCCTAAGTTGTTCAACTATGCGGTCATTTTTTACAACTATGGTCAAACAATAGCGATCACATTTTACCATAGTGACTTGCTTCCATGATAGTGTGGAGTTTCAACGACTGCAGTCATCTAACCTAGTACTATAGCAATATGATCACATCAATAGCAACAAAACTTAAAAAAATATCACTATCATCCTACAAAACTTTGAACATTAAATGCAAAAGCATAAAAAGACAAAAGAGAAAATGAAAAGTATATGTACCGCAATCCCTACACTGGTTGGCCGCTGGAACTGACAAGCTGCGTCTGCTCTGTGTGGAGCACCTAGAATGTGATTCATCGCAAATCAACAATCGTAGCAACAAATCAGTAGAGAGCTAGAATTCTGCAAGGCTAAGAGAGCAAATGAGGCTAAATGAACCCTAATTTTCTATTTTAACCCCCCAAACCCTAATTTTTAACCCTAAGAACCCTCCTAAGTTAAATTTTGAGAACTCTGGATCAACCTAAACCTTAAACATGAGCCTTAGGGCCTAATTTTTCATCTTCTATGCATTTGAACTACTTGTGAACATTATCGTGAGCCCGACCTATAAAAGTAACTTTTCTGACCAACCTCTCAAGGGGTAGCCCAGTGTCTTATAATCCTTTCGCTGACCGTCGAGGCATAGTGGGGCATCATTAAAAAAATTCAAATCTTGATCTAAGCATCAAATTCTTTGAAACAACACATTAGGTACATTGTGTCAAAGAGGGGCAAAATGTGGACATGTAAAAATGGCTTAACACATACCACGCATCCTAAATTGCATTTTTCCATTATCGAAATCACTTTCATTATCATTAATCCCCTGTTAACATCGTTTGCATCATTAAATCTATTTTCCTCTATTAATTAAATAGTCATGCATTATTTAATTAATTCACTGTCATCACTAATTTAACCTTATTCCTCCTGATTAATTAAATAAACATTATTTATTTAATTATTTCTCTAACATTACTTATTCTTCTAATTTAATTAAATAGTTATCATTAATTATTTAATTAATCTACTTTCCCTCTTCCAAATTAAATAATTAAATTAATTATTTTATTTCCCAAAATTCACTCAACATAGTCAATTAATAAATAAACTTTTATCTATTAAATCAAGTACATGCATGTTCCCCTCAAGATTTAATTAATCCTCACACATTTTGATTGAACAAATCATGTCCACTGATTACTTAATCTAATTTGCCAATTCCATTGATTACTCCAATCCCACTAATTATGCAATCTAATCCAATCCCACTAATTATCCAATCAATCCCCTTAATTGGATCAATCAGGTCAGTTAACTAATCAACCTATTTCCTCTCAATAGACATTGACCGTTGATATTGATCTTTCATCTTTGCATCTTGATCGTTCATCTAAAATAAGCAAATCTATAAAATAACCTTCATCCCTCTCATAATGAATCTGGAGAATTTGAGGAAAGGTCATGTCAGTGTGATTCTTGAGCAAATTGAGCAAACACCCTTGCATTCTAGGTCATCATCATCATCATTATCAAGCTTTTGCAAACCATGGAGGCTTTGTGTTGAAGAACAATCCAACATATCAAGATCAACATGAATACACTCTGGCATGGGATAGTAAGATTATATGTCTAGTTTGAATTCATTTGTGTTTCATTTTGATTGTGCTAACTTCGTTTGTTGAATTCATAGCTATGGCAATTGCATTTCATGAGTAGGTTGGGTTTTATCCTTTTTGTTTTGATTTCCTTTGATTGATTTCATTGATACTAATCCTGATCCATAATTCCCCCTTACAATAATTAGGTTTAGGGCCCTTCACTACTTACTCTATCAAAAACAAAAATCTCAAGAAGATTATGAAATGACACTTGAATTGAACATAAAAAGGTGGGATGATAAGCTTAGAATGTCATTTGGAACGAAACATTTCAATCCCACCTTGATTTTTCCACCCTTAATTCCCACCTTGATAATAAATTTTGAACTATAAGTCAATCATAGCTTCATATATGTGTTGGAAGTAGAACAATAAAGCCTAAATTGGGTTGCTCCTAAAAATTGGAAAATCAATCCCACATGCATAAAATTGATCCTACACCCATAGTTCTAACCTCCACAATTTTAAAATTCAAATTCAAATGTTGGCCAACTCCTACCCATTCCTTTCCCACATAGAGTCAACTAAACAAATGTCTACACAATTTACTACTATGCACTTGTATTTAAAGGCATTCATTTACATTCGTTTGACACATGAATAATTATTCGAATATCATTCACATTCAAAGAGAAAAACATGCAAAGAACATCCCCTTGTACACTAAAATCAACCTCGATTCGTATATTCATACTAAAGCATTTGGACAAATGCTTTGTGTTTTAGAAAATTTGGCAAGACTAAAAGACTAGTCCTTTTTCAAAGGTTGACTTAAGAGAACTTGTCCCCTAGTGATTTTCCAACCCTCTAAATGTATTTATAAGTATGACTAGTATTTGGAGTAGAGCAAAAAGTAGTAGATTCAATTAATTAGAGAACAAAAACATATAACTAGTTGGATCATATATGTGTAGAAGTGATCTAAAGGCACAAACTTGACCTAGATAGAGGTAGAGGTCTTGTACCAAAATTTACCAAAATTTAGGCAACAAACACATTAGATAGGTACCATTCCAAGACTAAAGACATGTAGTGTTTTGAATCCTCATCAAAGTCATGTATCGTTAATCATCAACGTAAGTACCTTTCTCTTTTGCATTTAATTCCAAAATTAACATTTAACATTTCAATTTCCTCATATCTATGCATACAACCTAAATTAATCTATTTATTTTATTTATTTTTATATTAATTATTAGTCAATATAACACTTTTTAAGGGAAGAATATTTTCCTTTACAATATATTACTTAAAAAACAAGTACAACCTAAAGATATAATTTGGATCAAATTTTTGAAGTAACTATTTTCACAATGTAATTATTATTATTTTAAAAATCAATTCTAAGAATTTCAAAATGCAACTTAAAAATACATTTTAGATCAAATTTTTGAACAATCAAGTGTCAATTTCTGGATTGAAATTGTAAAAAATTGACACAATTTCATTCCAAAAATTGACACTTGATTATTATGGACTATAGAAACTTGATGCTTTTAAATTTTTGAAGTATGCATTTCCACAACATAATTTTATCTCTTCTAATTTTTTAACAATGCTTGAACAATTATATAAAATATCAAAACTCATATCTATCTCTCTAAATCACTACTATATTTGTAAAATTAATTATACAATTAAAATTCTCATAATCTTTATTAAAATTATATACTACCCAAAAAAATTACAAACAATATAAAATTATTTAATTATATTTAGCCAAAAAAACCTGTTAAAAAATAAATAAAATATAAATTAATAATTTCTAATAACTTTTCCCTTACTCTATTAAATAAACACATATTTATTCACTTGTATGGTTGATAAAACTATCTAGTGATCTCATCCACTAACAATAATGTGCTTCGATTTAATTGATAATGATCTCATTCATTTTTAACGTCTGACGACTTAAGTTTTAATACCTCCATCTCCAACATAATAAATAAAATATATGCAAATTGTTATAGAAAGAGAGAAATAAATAAATAAAATATATGCACTTTGTGTTTGTAAAATTTAATAGTTATATAATTTAATTTTTCATTTAGATGAACTAAATGTTGTAAAAATGATTTTAATAATAAAAAGAAAACCTATACAATTTTAATTATATGGGAGCAATCACTTTTATGTCTTTGTGACGGAGATATTTAATTAAACATACACACTGGTCCTTATCTAAATTTTCACACTCTACTAAGCATAAGAATTGCAGCTGTAACAGGTTGCCAATGGTATTAAGAAGGTTATTTAACCTGGAACACCATCCCAAGTCCAAGTGTTGCAACTGTGACAGGTTGCCAATGGTATCAGGGAGGTTATTTAATCTGGAACACTCCCCCAAATCCAAGTGCTGCAGCTGTGACAAGTTACCAATGGTATCGGGGAGGTTATTTAACTTGGAACACCTTTCCAAGTCCAAATATTGCAGCTGTGACAGGTTGCCAATGGTATCAGGTAGGTTATTTAAGCTGAAACACCTTCCCAAGTCCAAGTGTTGCAACTGTGACAGGTTGCCAATGGTATCAGGGAGGTTATTTAACCTGGAACACCCTCCCAAGTCCAAGTGTTGCAGCTGTGACATGTTACCAATGGTATCAGGCAGGTTTTTTAAGCTGGAACACCAGTCCATGTTCAAGTGCTGCAGCTGTGACATATTGCCAATTGTATTAGGGAGGTTATTTAAGCTGGAACACCATTCCAAGTCGAAGTGTTGCAGCTGTGATAGGTTGCCAATGGTATCAGGGAGCTTATTTAAGCTGGAACACCATTCCAAATTCAATTGTTGCAGCTGTGACAGATTGCCAATGGTTTCAGGGAGGCTATTTAAGCTGGAACACCCTCCCAAGTTCAAGTGATGCAGCTGTGACAAGTTGCCAATGGTATCAGGGAGCTTATTTAAGCCGCACCATTGTAAGTCCAAGTGCTGCAGCTGTGATAGGTTGCCAATAGCACCAGGGAGGTTATTTAATCTGGAACACCCTCCCAAGTCCAAAAGCTGCAGTTGTGACAGGTTGCCAATGATAGCAGGGAGGTTATTTAAGCTGGAACACTGTCCCATGTCCAAGTGCTGCAGCTGTGACAGTTTGCCAATGGTATCAGGGAGGTTATTTAAGCTAGAACACTGTCTCAAGTCCAAGTGCTGCAGTTGTGACATGTTACCAATAGTATGAGGGAGGTTATTTAAGCTAGAACACCCTCCCAAGTCCAAGTGCTGCAGCTGTGACAGGTTGCCAATGGTATCAGGGAGGCTATTTAAGCTGGAACACCCTCCCAAATCCAAGTGCTGCAGTTGTGACAGGTTGCCAATGGTATCAGAGAGGTTATTTAACCTGGAACACTGTCTGAAGTCCAAGTACTGCAGTTGTATTTTAGGAATTGAAAATAGAGAGGAGATAGAAAGGCTGTCTACGCCTTCACAGGATTTTAATTCCATAGTCTTCAATTCCAGAAAGGTACCCACAAATCTGGAGTGACGTAGTTTCTTTATTGCTCTATTAATCCCAATATCAAACCGACAATGTTCCATCCTTAACCATATCAAACTTGATGGAAGCATGGCTAGTGTGTCTGTTGTCATGCCTTCGATGGTCAGATCCTGCAAATGAAGATAGCGAAGACCAGGCTTGTACAGCATTCCAAGCCTTTGTGGATTGCCACCATTGAGTCGAAGGCGAGAGAAATTGATGTTGTTGGATATGATGCCCTCCCATAGTCGGGAATGCTCTTTTTCTTTATCAGAAATAGTTCGCCCCATATCTCGCAAATGGTCATGCATATGAAATACACCTCCTTCGTCAATCTTTATCAATAACTTCATTGACAGATTAGATACAGCAGTGTCTACCATCTTGTACAAGGATTTCCAGAAAATTATGGGACATGTTTTTTCTTCTCCGATGAAAAAGCAAGCAATGTCTACGAAAATTTCCTTTTCCTCATCATTAAGAGCATTATAACTGATGTAAAGCCTTCTCTGAATTTCTGGGTAGAGGGTAATGTTGTGAAGAGCTTCCATCCAACAACCTGTGTTATTCTGCTTATCATACAGGAAGGATCCAATCACTTCCAATGAAAGAGGATGCCCCTTACAAGCTTCGACAATTCTTTTGGACAGATGTTCGTAACACACATTTGGAGAGGCTCTGAGAAAAGCGTGCCAACTAAATAATTGGAGACCCTCATTTATATCCAATCCACTGATCTCATGGACGCATTCGGATGAGACCTGAGCAACATTAAGAATGTGTTGGTCTCTAGAGGTTATAATAACTCTGCTGCCAGAATGCAACCAATCCCCAGCCAAAGCATGCAATTGTTCAACAGCATCCACATTATCCAATATAAGCAGCACACGCTTTCCTCCCAAACAATGTCTGAAAAGAGATATACCCTCATCAACACTGTCAACTTTTTCACCATATTTGATTAAATCATTGAGAATTTTTTTCTGTAAAATTGTAAGGCCTCTGGGTTCTGCAGCAGTGGCGCGGACATCAGATACAAAGGAAGCCGCTTCAAAATCAGCATAGACTTGATTGTACACGGCCTTGGCAATTGTGGTCTTGCCAATACCACCAATACCCCATATTCCAACTTTAACCACGTCATCCACTGAATTCAGATTCAATTTCTGAATGATAGCTTTCTTGACGCTGTCCATTCCCACTGGATGCTTGGCAACTTCTAAAGGCACTCTGTCCAACGTCTTAATCAGGTCATTCACCACCGTCTTTACTAGTCGAGCTTCATAGCTGCAAGGGTCACACTATGTCAATAAAAATTGCAAAATAAAATTTTACAAATTGAAAAATAGAATATATTCTTTTTACACATTATTTTTCAACTAAACCCTGATAAGGAGCCAGGTTCGAAAAAAAATTGGACATTGTTGGTCGAGATATTTGGAAAGCAGTAGAGGACTCAAGAAAATCGTGGAAGATTCTCAAAGATATCAATATTGACAATATTGCCCTAATTCCAAAAAAAACTGCAAACTCCTTTTCTGACTTTTGGTCGATCTCTCTTTGCAATAATTTTTATAAAATAATTTCCAAGGACATAGCACACATGCTTAAGATAGTCCTGCGCGAAATAATTTTGGATGAGCAAAGTGGTTTCACCCCCGGGCATACTATTATTGATGCAATCATTCTTGCTCACGAAACAATACATTTGATTGTTCCATCAAGTCAAAAGAGCATGGCAATCATATAAGGATATAATAGAATGTGCTGTAATAGACATTCTAAAAGAATTTGGTTTTGTGAAGGTATAGGTGGATTGGATTTTAAATTGTATTTCAACTTCTATATTCTCCTTTTTTGTCAAGGCGAGTTCATGTGGGTTCTTTGAAGTCAAAGGGGTTTGCAATAGGGTGATCTAATTTTTCCCTTTTTTTAATTTTAATAGTAGAGATGTTGGGAGGGGCCATTAAAGCTTCAATGGCTCAAGACTCTTGGATAGGAGTTCAAGTTGTTCATGGACTTTTTGCATATCCCACCAACAATTTGTAGATGACACGATTATTTATGATAAGACTTGTATAAAAGAAATAACGATCATAGAGAATGTGGTAGCCTCAGAACAACTGATTAACCATAGTAAATTAAATATTTTTTTATTCAACTCAAAGAAAGTCCTCCAAAGTCCAAATACAAACTGTAGCCTCATTTGTATTCAATATTGGGGTTTTCCGAAGCGAGTGTCTTGAGGTCCCACTATTTAAAGGTGCTATCAAAACTAACTTGTTCGAAGAAATAATCAACTCATGCAGAATAAGATCAAAATCTTAGAAGGGCAAGTAGCTGACCTTTGCGAACCATTTTGATTTACTTGATGTCTTGTATTCAAGTAACCAATAAAGCAAGCAAGATTTTGGAAGGAATTATGGAGAAATTCCTATGGGATGGCTTAAATGAAATCAAAAAAATTCCACTAGCTAGATGGGAAACTCCTTGTAAGGAGAATATGGAGGTGTAAGGATTAGATCCATAAGGAAACAAGGCATTGTGCTATGAGAAATTTTTTTTGGAAATTCTTTAAAGAATAAAGAAGCTAGGCGGTGTTTTAGAATTCTTTCCATTGGCAGTAGTGATCCCATTTCTTGAACTCGTTAAAAAGGTTAAAACTAAAATGTTATCACATTATTTTTGTATTAGTAGATATAAAATGTAAACAAAACTGAAGATAGAACTAATGAAAGTCATATGATATAAGATTGATTCTGGTTAATTGGTAGAGAGCTATGATGAAGTAAATGTCTTATTAGTCACTGTATTCTGAGTTCCAAAACTAATCATTTTCCCCCTAGATTCAATGTTTCGAGATATTATTTTTAATTTGACCAATCTATTGACATGCTTTATTATTTTAATTGAAAAAGAAGAATGTGCACATTGTATTTATTTTTTTCAGAACAAGAAAGACGAGGCATGCACATTTTGATTGAGGACCCCCTTATGATGTATTTTTTCTGAGGTTAAAACACAAAAAAATGTAAAAAAAATTATATTAAAACCCTAGCTAGGCATATCTATAAGCCTACCTCAACCTTTTAATTGACTCTTTTCTACAATTGATGTTTCTTTAACATCCAAAGGTAAGAAATAATGTCAAAGGAACTTAGGCATATCGACTTGGATTCTACCACCTTATTGATATTGTGTAAGTTGAATGTAGCTTATACCTTATGAAACTTCTTCAATTTGAGTTTATTGTGCTACCCTTTGTTGTGACAAAATTGGCTAAGAAGCAGACCTAATTGTGAGGAGAATGGAACCAATAGAGTTTGGAAGCTGTCAAAAGTGGATAAGAAGCTAAAACTATAATCTTATGTTTTCATGTTATAATATGAACGAAGTTTTCTTTTATAATGATTGATTGATGATAATCTATTTATCATTATTATTCTGAAATTTTAACCATAATAAAACATTAAAATATTTATTTAAATAGAAATAAATTATAAAAAAATACAAAAATTATTAAAAAACCCAATTTAAAATTTATATATTGCATACTAACCTCATTCCTATTTTATAGAAATATATTCATATTATTTAATTAACTATTATTTTCGTATAAGCCCAAGTCCCTTCCATAAAACCCTAAGCTTTAATAGTTATATTTAAGCTATATCCAGTGGCAGTCATGAAAAATTAAATGAAAAATATGGAAAAGCAAGCAGTAAGTGAGGTTTATTACTTACCCTTGTGTTATATCCATGGACCACCCTGAGCGAGAACAGATACGTAGAAGGGCATGCTTCCACCTGTCAATCTCTTCTCTTTGGTATCGAACTGAATGGGCAAACAAATTTAGACATGGACAGATCTGTTGAAGGGCATGCTTCCACCACTGGACCTCTTCTGTTGGGTATCGATCTGAATGGCTATAATGTTTGAGAAACGATTGCTTATAGGGACTGGACTCATTTTCAGGATATCTCACATGAGTTGGATCCACATCATAAAACAGAGGAATGATCAAGCCAGGGGTGCTCAACATTGCAGCGGCCTCCTTCAGACACCATGCTGAGTCTGCATAGCCTTTGGAAAATATAGGGATGCGTATGGCACTGCTCTCGATTGCTCTTTCCAAGCTCAACCCAATAATTTCTCCCTTTTCCAATTTGTCACTGTCTAAGAAAATATTGAGTCCTGCTGCGGAGAGCGCTTGAAAGAGATGATCGACCAGAGTCTTTCGGACATCTTCTCCCCTGAAACTCAGAAACACATCATACCTCTTATTGCTTTTTAGGGCAAGTTTAGTTGTGGGAGGCTTGTATTGTTTCATCTTAGAGCGGGATCTGAAAAGATGGAGGGCTTACTACCTAACAATACACAGAAAACAGAGAAAACCGAGGATTCAATCCAAAATCTCAGATCTGAAACTCAGCCACACAAATGTTTTTAGTACGATAACGCCACTGACGGCCAACATTGATGCGATTCTTAAATTTTATGCGATTTTGTTTCTTTTTCCATGTTTACCTAATCACTTTTTCATCCTCACAATGTGTGCGAAGTTATCTAGTCTTTATCTGTTTCAATTAAATAAATAAAAATAAATAATCTATAGGACATTTCTCCCAGCAATTAGATTAAGGGTTCAATGACCATCTTCGTAGTTTGTTTTTTTTTAAATTATAGACCACATAATTTTTGTGATACAATTTTTAAAAAAATTTATTTTATAGTACAATTGTCTCTCTAGTTTAGTTAATAACATATTTTTTATCATATTTTTATTTTTTCAAATATTACATAGACATTGAATTTGATAATTGTTTTCAAAATATTATTTTGCTTATGATTGTCGTTAAAAATTATTTTTTATGTCTCATTCATACTATATGTAGACACTTAAAATATTTCCTAGTCAATTCCATGACCTAGACCTAATCAACTTCACCTAGTCCTAATTAACCAAGTTACATTTATCTAGAGTCCATCACTTAATTAAATAACTTATTATTTGTCTAATCATTTTTTTCATCTCACCTCATAATAAATCAATAAATAATTACTTATTTCATTTCATACATGGTTAAAATAATTAAATATTATTATTATTTATTTATGTTTACATTCCCTCAACACATTTCAAGAATAAAGGGCACCTAAGAATACTTGTCCTTATGGTCCCATTATTTTGTCAACCCATTCCAAGAATCTAGCCCCACTAGGTGCACATGTCTCTTATTTCCTTCATGCTCACAACCACTTACTAAATTTAGTAAGTTCATCTTAGTCATTCACAATCTAACAATATCTATCTCCACCCTCCATCCTCTCCTTGATCCTAGGGAAATCCTCTCAACCATCCTCCACTGTGATCTCAGGATAAGATCTTGATTGTCCACTTCACCTTCCAAAAGTTTATAAATTCAAGCACTTCCTCATCCAAATCAATCAATCATCACTTATGCTGGGTACATGTAAAAGCAAGCATCTTCAAACAAAGGAGTATCTGCATATCACTAGTTAAGGAGCAAATCACTCAACAATTGAATCTTTGGTAACATTTACTTTGTTTGTTTGATGTTATGTTTTGTCGAATTCTCTTTTTTTGTGCTCTATCTAGAGGTTTGTTGTAGTTTGAAAGAGGAATCTTATGTCTTACATTAGTTTCCTTTTGCATTTCAAATTATTGGTTACACTATAATAATTCTTTCTCTAGCAAGCTCAATGAGAAGACATACTTTACCAATATAATAGGTTGTATAAGTAGTCCACATTCTAATTTCAATGTGTTTGAAGTTAATTATTTTTATCACTAAATTATGATGTTATAACTTAAGAAAAAGGAAAAATATATATTAAGTAAATATGTAGAAATGATATGTAAGAAAAAAATATAAATGACAAACAAGCTTTGATATTACCATTGCCAAGTATAGAAAGTAGGTGTTCCAAAATCTCAAAATTTCCCCACACAAGTGATATTACTAATGTGTAGGTATTGCCAAAATAAACTCAAGGTTGAAGGGATCTATCTTTAAAAGCATACTACACATTCCTTGTGGTGCAAACTAACACAAAATAAATAAAAGAAAACTTCAAAGAAACACAAATGCCTAAACCACCATAAAGAAAAGAATACATCCTTTAATATAGAAACACATTGCACAACCTCCCTGAGCCAATTTATTTTCATTTTTATTTGAACATTAAATGAATGTAGATATGTAGGAGTTAATAATAAAATACTCACATTGGGCTTCTCAATTTTAGTTTTAGAATAAAGTTCTAGGGTTATAATTTAAGGGAATCCATCATTAGAATTTGATTGCCATGTGAGTAATCAAGGGTTTCAAAAGCATTCATGGAAATTAATGAGAATAAATTCTAGCGATTGTAAGAGGAATGTTTTATTTGTAGTCACCCTATGAGATTTATTCATTTGATATCATTATTATTAACAAAAATCCACATTAAAGGTTACCTAAATTCTTTTAATATGCAAAATCATTTTATTATAATATGTAATGAGGTTAATGAAATGGGTTGATATTGTTTATCTAGATGCTTCTCCTCCTGCTTCCATTGGATCACACACATATTACATGTGTGCATGCCAATGGAATTAGAATGCAAAGGAGATTCATAAATGAGGAAATCTTCAAACTCACAACACTGTTGTGAATGAAAGACCCTAATAGTTTGTGTTCTTAATATTAGTTGTTACTCTATTAATTATGAGACCTTGTGTTTTATTGATTGTTAGTGCTCAAGGCATCTTAAGGGAAAGTTTCTATTTATCATCACAAGTGACTAGAACAATTGGAATGAGTTGTAGGTCATTTTTTTAAACAATTCTAATCTAATGTTAAAACTTAAAGGTACAAAGAAGTAGTAGATTAGGTGGCCAACTCTCATTTTTTTAGATGATAGCAATGACTTTACCAAACACATTATTCACAACTTGAGTTGCAACCTAAAAATTTGAATTTTGTATAATGCGTTACCTCACACACAATAACACATTTGTTGCTCTCCCCTTGGGAACCTAGACAAACCACTTTACGGAAGCTTCTGCAACCTACTATGGTTTGAAACTAGTCTAATCCAAAGTTTTCAAGAAGGAATGGTTGGAGGGAGATTCTATGAATGTCATCAACTGTCTTAAGGATAACCAAACTCCTAGTTGGTCCATCAAGAGCATTATTAGAGACTCCATCTCTATTATTAATTCCTTCTCGATATATGTCATATTTCTCATATTTCTTAGGAAGGAAACAAGCTAGCTGATTTCTTTGATAATATTGGAGTGATATCCATGTCTAGGGAATGGGGTCCTAATGACCCTGTCCCCTTCGAAGCTTTTAATATCTTAAACCATGAAATTCAGATGTTGCAAGGGGGTGTATAATTTTTTGTTAACTATTAGGGGGATTTTGATCTTATGATTATTGATAGGGGCCTTCCCATTGGTTTCCTTTGAATGATTGCTAATGACATTGACAAATTTGAGTTAGACTGACATTTAAATATTTTAATGACTATCTACCTTTTCAAAGTCATTTCCACATGGATTTTGGGTGAAAATTGGGGCTTTCTTCCTCGGCTTTGGTGGTGGAATTTGGCCATTCTCTTTTGGTGGGTTCTTCATTGTTCTGTTATGCTCAAGCTTTATATGACTATGGGGTGTGATAGGAGCATGATTGAAGTTCTAGAAAGGAAATGGAAAGACATTAGCATGAATTTTGTGCAAGGTCTTCCAATATTGAGGAATAAGCATAATGTAATTTTGATAATGGTGGATAAGCTTACCAATGTAGCTCATTTTATTCCAAGGAATCTAATAGATGGAACTCATGTTATAGCTCAAATGTTTATTCAAGAGGTGTTTAGGTTACATGGAATTCCTGAAAAGATTATTTTTGACAAGGATGCTCGTGTAACATCTAGGTTTTGGTAAACCTTATTTTCTTCACTTGGGATATAGTTGAACATAAGTTCAACATATCATCCAAAAACTAATGGTCAAACTGAAAGGGTGAACTAAGTGTTAGAGGATCTACTAAGAATGTCTTGCATGGATCAACAATACAAGTGGGAAGATTATTTACCCTTGGTGGAATTCATGTATAACAATTCTTATCATTTTATAATTAAGATGGCTCTATTTGAAGCATTATATGGCAGGAAATGTCAAACTCCTATAAGCTGGGATAAGCTAGAAGATAAGATAAGCCTTGGGCAGAAACACTATCAAAAATGGAGGAGCAAGTTAGTGTAATTAAGCAAAGGTTAGTGGAAGATAATGATAGGAAAAAGAGTTATGTGGATTCTAAACAGGTACCTAGATACTTCTCGATAGGAGAGAAAGTTTTGCTCAGAGTTAAGCCTCACAAGAGTTCTATAAAATTTGGGAGTTCATCCAAATTAGCTCCACATTATGTAGGTCCTTTTAGGTTTTCGAAGAAGTTAACCCTGTTGCTTATCAAATTGGTTTACCACCAGCTCTTGCCAAGATGCACAATGTGTTTCATGTGTCATTCCTTAAGAAGTACATGCCAGGAGATAATCGTTGAAAATGGAGGTAATTATGTAGCTTTAAAACTTGTAAAACTATTATACTGTTGATCTAAATAAGTGTTCTTTGTTACAATTTCTTTGTGGATGATTATCTGTTTAGATTCATTTTACCATTTGTAGAAATAGACAAAAGATTATAAGAGAATAAGACCAGAAGATAGAAGTGACACAACATATACCATGGAGAAACCATTTTAGGAAAAAACTCCACCACCAAAATCAATAGTTCTTGTATTATTTAACCTTAGAACAAGATTACAATAATTCTTTATCAATCCTTGCTTGAGATGCTTCTTTTTCCTTCAACAATTCTTCTTCACAACCTACAATAAAATCTAATAAACTCTCTTCAACTTGCTACAATAAATAGACAATAATGAGCCTTGTAAACTCCAAAGAGTTTACAATTACAAAGCACAATACTTATCTCACAAAACCCATGCCTATTGCAAGTAGATTTCTATTGTGAAGAACAATGTCAAAACAAGTCCTTCATCCATTTGGGCCTCGTAAACTGAAGTCATAACTCAACGTTGATTCCAAAGATATCTTCTAAGCTTATCCTCAAAGTTGGCCCCCAAGAATGGGCCCACTTAACTCAACCTTATAAAATATATTATCATGCAAAAGTGTTAACTCCAAGATTCCAACTTGGGCACCCAAGGTGGGTCCAAGTCAATCTTTGTTAATTGAAACATATCTCTCCCCCATTCATGCAAATACCATGCATGATTGATCATCACCACTTAACTGAATGTATCACTTGTTATAGACTAGGTGATCCCATAATAGTGGTTTACAATTTTTGGCCAAACAGGACACTGAAATTATTATTTTTAACTAAATCTTCACATTCGGGCACCTATAGCGGCTAAACTGTGAGGAATTTGAAGATGGTGCAAACTAGAGTCTCATCAAATTTTGTCTATATATTTTAAAAATATTTTTTTCAAAATTTTTGGAATCAAATTGCACTTCTTTTTCCATCTCCCACAAAAATTTATTTTTTTCAGAAAACAACATTTTAAAAAAGTGACGCACACTGTATAACATATAACTTTTTTTCCATGAAGGATAAAATTCTAATTCTTTCAAATTTAGATTTGTAACTCTGATATCTAGTGCTTCCACTTGGTTAGATAGTTTTTTATTGAATATTTTTTCCTTAATCAAGTTTCAAGTTCAAACGAATTACAATTCAGACATAACGCGACTGTATAACGCATAAATTTTTTTGTATATGTCAAAATTTAATTTAATTTTTTTTGTTGGATCAAGGACTTCAATATCTGGTGCACTCATATTTTTAAATTTTATTTTGATAATATTCTATTCTTCCTACATGTGAAGAACAGAAATTCATTTCTCAATGAAAACCTATGTTTAACAAACTCTAAAAACAACATATAACAAAAACCAAAAACATATTAAAATTATATTCATTGGATAGCTTGTCTGAGAATACCATAATCATTTGAAATAAATTTTAAAAATGAATTCATTCTGATCTCCCAAAATTCAAACCAAAAATATTTTTATCAGCATTTTGATAGGTGTAAAGGAGACGCATTTATAGGTATGGTTTAAAACTAGCGAGGTTCTATCCAAGGGGGTTTGATATAAGGTGATTTGATCAAACCCTCTTCAATTGGAATCCTTAAAATGGAACTTTTTTTGGCTTAAATCATTATATTTTCTAAAAGTATGTGATTTCAGCTAAAATCCGTTCCTCTCAGGAATTGTAAACCACTATTATGACAGCACCACTATCATGCAACTCAAGTCATTATTCATGCATTCCAAGTCAATTGAAGTCAACTAGCATTCAACTGAAACTAACTACATGCAACTAAAGATAACTAAACCATAACTGAACTGAACTGATACTGAACTAAACTGAACTAAACTTAACTTAACTTAACTCCATGCATGTAAACATCAATCCCTAACTTCTAGGATCTTTACATGCATTACTGAAGTGTTATCTTTTACTCTAAATAGTTTTAACTTAACTCAAGGTGAGTTCCACTTTCCATGTGGGTGCCCCATGTGCTCCATTTTTGTAGGAGCTCTTGATGGGTGTCCCCACATGTTCCTATCATTTAGAATTAATTACAAATGTCAATTAACATGTTCATTTCATTCAATTTAATCTCTTTCTAATCCTAGTGTTGGGGAACAATTTCCAAGGACTTAGGAGATATATGAAATAATGTTTAGGATTGCAATTAAATGACATCCTATTCCCAACATTCTCCCACTTGACATTAAACATTGCAATTATTCTAAGCAAGGAATCATTATTATAAATCAAGTACATGACTCAAGGCCAATGGCCTTCCTACACCAACTAATCAATCCATGCCAACTTCAAATGCAACCTGCATAATCATGAAGCTCCAAGCAAATGATTAAAACCAAGAGAACTTATTTGTAGGAATTGGTTTCATAAGATAATCTGCAGCATTAATTAAAGTGTCAACTTTCTCAATTAATACCTTCCCACTCTCAACCATTTCTCGCACAAAGTGATACTAAACATCAACATGATTAGTAAGGGCATGATACATAGGATTTTTGGCTAAACACATAGCACTTTGACTATCACATTCAAGTTTAACTTACTTGCAATTAAAACCAATACCTTTCCCAAGTTTTTGTAACCAAACTACCTCTTTGGAGGCATGTGAAACCACTGAGTGTGTTGAACTCATGTCCAACCAAGGTGTAGGCTTCTTGGTTTTTATTGTTGAAAAATATTTTCTTACAAGTAACCATTCCAACATATATCTATTACCATAAAAGAACTCAAGCCTCACCTATTTCTCCAAGTATCCATGAGGACCTATAACCAACCAATCCATGCCAAAATCCAAATGCAACATAGCACTATCATGAAGTAATCAAACAAATGATTAATGTACCAAATACTTAAGATGACTACAGGAGATCAATTTCAAAGCTCTAATCATGAATCAAGAACATAAACATGACAACATGACCTAACCATCTCCTACTAGGAGATCACATGCACCATAACATATATACATCCTAGTCTCAAGAGAACAAGTTCCATGCCAAACTCTAAATGCATATCAAGAGTAAACCATGACATAATAGAAACCACTCTAAACCACTAAAAACCCATATCCCCAATCACATGAAGATGTGACATAGATTTTGGGAACCTAGAATGCTTGCTTTTGCACTTCTAGGGTTTTTCACCTAAAAGGAGAGAGATTTAGGTCCAAAATGCTTATGTAACATTCAAATTAGGATGTATACAATGTGATATGATGTAAATTATCTTGACTAAATGCAATTGACTGATTAAGATGACCTAAAATGAATGCAAAAGTGCAATTTAAGCTATGTTTGAAAACACATTGTGATATGCAAACAACTATGAAAATGAAGAAATTATGAAAAATAGAAGGTACATGGGTAAATCTGAGTGGACCTGGATGAAATATGAGTTGTCTGGAGTGTCTGAAATGCTGATGAATTTCACTAATTTTTTACAGTGGGACTCATTCACCTAGGGTGGTGAATCAATCCACTTATTGATGAAAAACTATCGGGAGCTGATTTATGTCTGTCAGGATCTGAAATATGACAAAGTTCAAGTTTCCAGTCCTAAGGTGGGACTCATTCACCACAAATGTTGAATCAATCCTCTCCCAAATTTTTGAAAAACTAGGAGACAACTCTACAACACCAGATCTTGGAATGTCTGCTTGTCGGGTTGCTGAAGTCAAATCTACAAAAAATGGACAAATAAGTCTCTCCAAGCTTGAATTTGACTTATGCTGACTTGAAGTACCTATTTGACATGAAAATAAATCTTCAACACCTTATAACCTGTCAAATATACAAACAAAAGGCTACAAATACACAAGCAAAAGGGGAAAAATGATTAGGGTTAGTGAATAGGGGTTTGCCTTGGTCAAACCCACTTTTGGTAATTAAACCCTTGAAAAGATAATGAAATGCAAGAGAAAGATAAAGTAATAACATGCAAATGATATCAACTCACTTAACTCTTGATCTTGTAATGATGAAGTAATGTCAATGGCAGCTTCAAAGTGCTTGAAAAGTGCTTTAATTGTTGATGTAAGATCCTTGAATGCTTGAATGTATAGGTGGATAAGTGAATTTGATGAATGGGGGTTGAAATGAGATGAAAATCACTTATTTATACAATTCTTGTGTCTTACTATATGTTCATACCTCATCACAGGCCAACATCAAGTATTTTTGAATAAAATCCCAAAAGGAAATTTGAAATATTTTGAATTTGGGGTCAAGGGGGACTCATTTGCCACCCATGGCGAATGGGTCCCACCTAGGACCTAAAAACAAGTGTCGGGAATAATGTTGTATTTAATGTTATTTGTCGGGATAACATTCAAAAATACACTTAATTAAGTCATATGAGGGCATAAAAAGACAACATAGAGCATGAGAAAGGTGTAAATAGTGAAGATGTTCCTAGAAAAGTGTGAAGGCTTGTTACAAGACTTTACAACACTTCAATATAGGACTTGTTGACATGTGAAAAGGTGATTTTTAGGTAAATTGCATTAAATAGAGTCTAGAAGAATGTAGAAATGTCTTATGTACAACACCTTCACAAGACATCATTCTTTGAGTTTTAGTACCTAAATAAGCATGTTCAAGCCATGTTACGACATAAAATCAAAGCAACATAGTTCCAACACCATGAAACAAGACCTAAAAAGACATGAAAATGACAAAGGGCCATTTTTCTATGACATATTTAGCCCCCACTGTAGTGAGAGGATGAACCTACTTCAAACTCACACTAAAGTAGCCATGAACATTGAGGGGAGGGTTCAAATGCACTTACACTAGCAAGATGGAATACAACAATCAAGAGGGATGATTAAGCCCCCAAGATGAAGATTCCATGTCAAACTAAGCATAAGGACAAAAGAACACACAAGTGTTGAAATGAATTGAATGAAGCTTCGATCAGCAATCCAACTAGTTGTGAAAAGAGATGTAGCATGATTGTTTGAAAAAGGGAATATGTACTCACTCTAGGGCCACGGAACTAGTTGTCCGCGGGGTGAGAAAACCCAAAAAGTAAGATACATATGCTAGTTGGAATGCACTCACAAACACAAAAGTGGCTATGGAGAAAAGTCATGACGCTAGTTGGGCTTCCCTCTCAACCATGTTAAAGCTATACCACTTGATAACTTTAACAAGGCGCCACAAAGCCAAAGAAAATGCAAATTTTAAGCTTAAAAATAGTACGACACTACAGGCATGCAAGTTGTGTTATGCAAGGTGGCCAAGAAATGCAATATATATATATATAATGCAAAAAAATGTAATGTGAAAGATTGTTCAAAGGAGTCTTGTTCAGTTTATGTAAGGTCAATCACTTAGGGAACATTGTGTCTAATGTCTCTAAGGGAGGACCAATCAAAGAATAGTATATTCACAACTTAGGGGATGTAGTGCATCGCATCAAACCACAAAGAGGAATGCAATATGCTAAGATAGATCACACTTACGAGGGACATCATGTACCCAATGTCATCCACAAAGTGACAAACGCATCACGTAAATGACAAGGCTGCACTAGGAAGCATGAATGCAAATGAAATAATGGTAATGTATGCCTCCCACTTTAAAGGAATTGCTACACATCGTTCTGTGAGCAATTACTTGAAAGTAGAGAAGAAAAGAAAATGCAAAGGGAAAACAAGACATGAGAACCAACCTAGAAAGCTCTATGCCATGCCATATGTTTCAAAGTTAGGTTACGTCATTTCAAGGAAAAGAAAGAAAGGGAGTGGCCCCCCAGAAAAGAAAGCACACCAAACACATAAGGGATCTATGGATTTGTGGTGAGTATGTTCTTTTTTGCAATGTTGTTGTATGAAAGAGTTTAGAACTGCCATCATTCCTTGAATACATAGAATGAGAATAATGACACAAAGAGATAGAAAAAAAAAGAATAAGAAAGTCTGTTTTGGGTCAACATGGAAGAGACATTGTGGTCTCAATGC
>VDFB02000017.1:80653308-80689541 GCA_007258455.2 Sequoia sempervirens
TTTTTCCATGCTTTCTCTTCTTTAGCATTTAGTATTCACCATCCTTAATTCCTAGAATTTGAGGATTCACTTTTTCTTTAAGTCTCAAAATCTCAAACTTTTATCATTTTCCTTACTCATTTCCCCTCACCCAACTTCCCATCTCCCTTCCTCCTTGTGGAACCCATACTTGTAGGATTACTCATACCATCATACCCAAAAGGCATAAGGTATGTGGTAAAACCAATATCTAAATGTTGAAAATATACCACCTTATTTCCTTTTCTCTTTTTTCTTCCAGTGTTTGGCACAACACATTAATGACCCCTAATTCATTTCTCTTAAGTCATAGAATTTTGGACTTCTATATTTTCCTTTACCAAAAAATACATTTGCAAAATGTGAAAACATAGACAAGGGGCGTGAATTGTTTTGAGACCACATTTCTTACTTATTTACAATGAATTGTATATTTATATTCTATTCTACATTTCTCCAAACTTTTAGTATTCTTTTTTATTTTTGTTATCTATTCTCTTTTTCTAAAAAAATGACATGTAATAAAGACATGGTTGCACTCTACAAGTATGTCAACATCCTTATATCAAAATTGGACTGTGTTCCTCCTATTAGCGACCTAAGGTTTTTCAATAAGGCCCTCCTATTATTTTCCATCAACTAGCTTATGTAGTTTTCATATTTTATTCCTATTATCTATTAAATGTCTTTAAACAATCTTGTTGCTCATAAATTTAATTGCCAGTGAAACAACTAATTTCTTATTTTGTTATCATTTCCCAATTGAGTCGTCCTATTTAGATTAAGAATTTAGTATAAGTAAGACATGTTAAACAATCTAAGTAGAAGAAAAATAATTTATATTTTAGTTGGTATAGAAGTTTGATATGTTTATATTAACTAAACCCATTTATGATAAGTTGCTAGTTGAGTCCTACAATATAAAGTGAAAAGACTTTCCTACATTTAAATTTTGTAGGCTATGTATTTTCTATCTATATCTATATTTAACTTGATGTGAATCCTAACCTTCATTATTTATTCCTTTCTTCATCTTCAAAATAAAATTTCTCTCTAAACAACAAAATCTCATTCTAATATCTGAAAATTAGTTAATTGTACTTTTAATTTTTTCGTCTTCAACAAAAAATTAGTTTTGAGTAAACATAATCGTAGTCTATAGACATTATCAAAATTAGGTTAGTGCCAATATACTACACTATTGTCGTTGTCTATTATTTTCATTGAAAATAAACACTTTACATTTTTCTACTCAATTTTTTTATAGTATACAAGGATGAATCATTTTTGTTGTTCTTCGATAGAGATTATTATCCTTCTTTGACCATCCCTTTCCCATGTACATTATCTCTTATAGGAACCCCCATCTAAACCTATCTATGTACTGTCCTTCATCTTCCCTCTTTCATTACCCTTCCTGTCATCCATCCCACATAATGTCACATTCTACATGTCTCACAATGATGACCACTTTGATAATGGTAAGTTTGCCACTCACAAAAATTGACCACCACTTGTGTCTCCTCTAAAGTAGCCTACCCAATGATGTCACTAATCCTAAATCTCTTCACTTGCATACTCTTGAACAAATGTCATTATTACCCATCTTGAGGTGCTAGATTTATTACAAGGTATGGGATATATTATCCATATTCATATCCCTTTATAGTCTAATTCTTGTACCTTCATCCCTCTCTTCTAGCAAAACTCTTTTATTTTTCCTACCACTCAATATTCCTTCACCTAAATTTCCACGTTGATTCCTCATCCAACCCACATTCCTACTATTTATGTCCCTCTCTCTCCATTCCTCCTTTTAACTATGATCATGTCCTTTTAGGCAACAACTTTACCTCCTACCCCTATGAACCACCCTCTCAAACCTCACCCTTCACTTATCTTGCTTGATCCTCACTTACCATTTTTTCATTCCCTCTCCTATCCTACCCTTAACCTCACAACCATTGCCATAAACTTATCATAACATGAAAAAATTTGTGTCTCCTACCCTCAACATCCCAACCTATGACCCTAACCTTATCATTTGTCGTGCAATACTCTCTATCTATTCTCTCATCATATTATACCCTAGGGGGTGGAACCTTAAACCTCCTCGACAACATAATATGTTTGGCTATAATAAATCATGCACACGAACCATATCTCATCATGATAAACATAGACATACATGTATAATTGGATAAGATATCCTAAGATAAAGTTCAATCCTTTATAGATCAATGTGCATTGACTAAATTAGTTTGATAATCAATTCTTAGCTAAGATTTTTCTCTATTCATTAAGGAAAAATCCTTATAATGTTTCTACTCTTTATCTACCTATTCTATGGGTTCCTTCCTCTATCTCACTTATCTTTTCATGGAACAAATTCAATTCAACATGAGATTGCATGTTAATTTCATTAATGTTACACATTACAATCATGGAACAAGTGAGAAGGTGATGTATTTTATATTCTATTATTAATCCTTTCTTTCATAGATCTTCTATCTTCTTCTCAACTCTAATATTGAGAGGGTATTATTAAGAATATTTTCCCAAAGCTTTGCAATTAAAATATCTTGCATAAATATCCAACTTTTATAACACTTTGTACCACCTTGCATGATTATACATAGGTGATAGATCAGTTTAAAGTTACCTCCTCTTTAACCTTGATGTATCTATTTTTGTAAACCTATCATCTTCTCAAGAAACCAATAATTCTACAAATAATAGCACCAATAACTTATAATTTTTTCCTTAATCCAACCCCAATAATTAACTAAACTAATTGAATATGCCTTACTCCTCTTAATCATCTAACTTACTATCTTCCTTCTTTCACAAGCTAACTCTAATTGGATGAAGCTATAAAAAATACCAATTCCATCTTTCACATGAGTTTCATTCCAATAACCTTATCCAACTTCATCCAATCAAAACCTTGAATCCCAACCTCTTCTTATTCTACCAAAATTTTCAATTCTTTTTAGTTTATAGACTTATTTGGTGATGAAACCTGCCTTAGAATTATCCTCTCCTTTTTATTTTTCTTAATTATCGCTTTGGACTTCCTTATCACCAAATCATGTTCCCCTTTATCTAAATATTATTTTTCATCTTCACTCTCATAAGATTATCCTAGGATATCCTTCTATCAATCCAACACTAGTAATTACTGAAGTTCTTTTTCTCTTTTCTTCAGTTTCTACATGGCCTTTTTTCTTGATTTTTTCCCTTTTTTCCCTTTGTATTAGTTTTCAAATTTCTATTTTGTCAATGAGGATTCTCCTATTCTACTTTTGTTTTCTATATTTGATTTCTTACATTGTCAAACATTTGCTCCTCTACTTTAGTTATTCATTACTTTAGCATCATAAGTTAAATTTGGACTAGACAATTATTCACCTTTCAATCATGATGCCAACACATTCTTATAGAAATATTAAATTTGGGAGAACTATAAATATCATGTGATTTATCACCACAAAAATCACATGTGGATTTTCCTCTTTTTTTCTTCTACACTAAATATAAGAATACATTTGTCCTAGTTTATCATAGTTATAACATGCTAGCATTTTGGTCCTTCCTCTTTCTCTAGTACCTCTATTCTTATTGTGGTAGCCTCCCCTACCACCTCATTCTCAATAGTTGTCATGATATCTCATGGATTGTCTTATATCTTGAAATTTTAGTACCATATAGTGTATATTGTTAGGTGGTCTTATACTTTTCTCAATTGAAGTTCCCACTAGCCATGTACCAAATAAAAATTGAATCCTCTTATAGCTAAACCCTATGCTCTCTCCATACCTATATCAAAAAATGCTTCTGGGCTAGTAAATCTATAAACCATTGGTTCATATTCATATTCTTCATGAAGTAACATTGGACACCTATTTGTGTCATGTTTGTCCCACTTTATACTTTAAAATATATTTTTACTATCTTTCTAGAGGATTTCTCAATTTCTAGTGTGGTCAAACATCCATTCCTTAGATGATCTTTCCTATTGTTATTTTAAAACCAAAATTTACTTCTTGTAGGTGGGGGAGAAGTCTCAACTTTCTCACCTTTCATCATAATTTCTTACTAAACAACATTACACTTTCCAATTCTAATTTAAAATTATCAATTTCATCCTTTCCCACTAAATCATTATCCCATATATTCGAATAAGATTCTATTATGTTGATAAATTCTACTACATCCTTATACGAAGAGGAAATATTTTCATCTACTTTTGCTATAATGTGAGAGCTTAACCCTAAAATAAAACACTCAATTCATTTCTCTTATGTCAAGGTTTCTTCTAGTTTTCTAACCACACTTTTAAATAATTGTTCATAATATTTTACTAATTCCTCCTTGGTTTTTGTCATCTTCCATATTTATTTATTTTTATTTTTTTCATACTTTAGGTGAGTGCAAATTTTTCAAAAATAAGTTACTCAGTTATTTCCATTTTTTATCATGCTCAGGGTGTTCTTTAATGCACCGTCTCAGTACTTCATCATTGAGGGTCTCCACAAAATTATATAATTGGGTTTAGTCATTATCAATTCCAACCCCACTCCAATGAAAGTTCAAGGTAAAGAGATGTTCAATAACATCCTTGGTCTATTTACCAAAAATAGGGAGCTTAATTTTATGTGCATCTATATTTGGATTATCCTTTCTCCTAATCTATTCTCTACTATTGGATTTCTTTCTATCTTTTTATCATGGCCTCTTTGCCTAGTTTCACTCTTTTTCTACTTGACCAGAGTCCTTTCTCTACCATTATCTCTTGGGAATTGAACATCTAAGAACTCAATTCCTAATATCCGTGACAAATCTCATACACAGTTGCCTCTTGATAATGTTTTTCTAACCCAATTAAGGATTCACTACCTAATGGACTCTTTAGAAATTCTTCTTGATTTTGACAACATGGGAGGTGACTCTTAGTCCATGAGGATCATCTCCTCATAGTGTCTCTTTAGCTTGGGGAATGTGATGGTTGATAACACATCATTAGTAATTGATTTATCTTTAATTTTCTTTGAGTTGCTTTATTCCTCAACCTAGGAATTGCTCTCATGTATCATCTCTAAAGTTTCCTTGGAAAACTCTAAATTTTTGGTGACTTCTTTACTCTATTGCTAAATATTCTCTCATCTTCTTCACTAATTAACAATTGCTTTAATTCCTCCCTTATTTATTTTATCTTCTTCCCAATAACAACCACATCTATAGTATCCCTACCAATAAGGTCAAACTTCTCTAAGTTCATTGTTGCCTTATATTATTTCAATTGCCTTATCATTTTAGTTATATTTTTCTCTATAGATCTAATTTAGGTTATAAACCAATCTATTTCTTCAATATTCATCAGTGTCATGTCCATTGAGGATCTCCCTATCTCGATGCTAGGGTTTTTATTAAGTGCATCCCTCTTGATACACTCTCTTGATGCTTCTCACACTTTTCTAAGCTTTTCCATTATCTTTACTCTTAGTCCTAGGATTGTTTCAATGTTCTTTCTCCTTCCTTCTTCTTTTCTATCACGATCATTAAATTCTCTTCAAAACCTATCTTCATCTAACCAATAAATTCTTTTACTCTCTTATTATCAAATTTTTTCATAAATATTCAATTGATTTAACTTATCCATCCTTAACTACTTTCTTTTTAAAATCTTAATTTATCAAGTGATAGTACAAGACACATAATAGTATCACACACTTGATTTCTAATACCTACAATGATTTCATTTCCTCTTCATGAAATCAGCTAAACTAATCATTAGAAGTAGGAATTGTAACAAACTTGGAGATAAATTTCATTAGAGTGTGACAATTAACATACTCAAAGGTTCTTAACAAGTCGAATAATTGTTCTAACAAGCATGCCTAGAAAACCAAAAAAAATTGACAACTTTTCACTATGATGGTAGAGAAATAAATTTTTTTCCCTCATTTTCCGCATCACTAAGTATCTTGCATTTCAAAAATACCCTATTGTCTTCATCTCCCAAACCAATTTCTTCAACTTTGCATAAATTTATCATGTTTGTGAATGTCATATGCCTTCTAAAAAAAACACATACCATTTTATGACCTTCAATCCAACTACACTCGGGGAGCTTTTTAATTCCTTATCTTTCATCAATCTCTTTACCATTTGCTCACATCTTTTTTAAGATTCAAATAAAAAAGTAACATTACTGAAAATACTCCTCGGCCTGCTTTCATATGTGATCTGCAGGAAGCAAGAAAACAGATCCACACATCCACCACATCAACATCTGACAAAATTGCTCTATCCTTTATGCTTTAATGGATGTCCATACCATGTTCGAAAGCTCCCATTTTGGCACAGACAGGGAGGATGTTGGTAAAGGTTCGGAGTCTGGCTTTACACCTGCCAATCGCATTTGCTCGAAAGCTTCTGAAGCCTTTTCAACAAACCCCTTTTGTGTATATCCTGCTATCATAGCATTTAATGAGACCACACTTTTTTAGGCATTCGGTCAAATAGTTCACATGCCTTGTATGTGCTTCCACATTTTGGATACATGTCTACCAGGGCAGTTGCAGCAACATCTCCTCTTTCCTTTGTCCTGTAATGGATGTTCAGACTCCGTTTCCAAAGCTCCCATTTTAGCAAATGCAGGGAGGGTGCTGGCAAAGATTGCGAAGTCTAGCATTACAACTGCCGATTACATTTGATTGAAAGTTTTTAAATCCTTTTCAACAAATGCATTTTGTGCATATCCCGCAGTCATAGCATTCTACGAGACCACTTTTCTTTGAGGCATCTTGCCAACAGTTAACGCGCCTGTCTATGCTTCCACATTTTGCATACATGTCTACCAAAGCATTTCCAGATGTAATATCTGAATAATCCTTAGTTCACTATGTTTTGATAGACGTCCATACTCTGTTTCAATGCTCCCATTTTCGCATACCGGTAGGGAACTGACAAACGAAAACCGATGGGTTGGAAGCCTGTTTTTGAATGTGGTGAAATGGACTGGGCGAATAATTTGAATGTTAGCGGTGAATGGAAACAGCTACTTGGTGAGCGGACACGTGGGAATAATTTGAATGTTAACGGAGGGAAACCCAACTAACGGTGAGAAGCGTCTTGCTAAAAGAACGAAAACAAACAGCCGGCGGGGAGGCGGGTTAGTTGGGCCCACCTACCCCTAAGCGTGAGTTAAGTGTGTCAAGGCCCACCTCTTCTGATGAATCCATGTTACATGCATCACTTATCTGGTGGCAGTGGGAGGGGTGATAGGACATCTATGTGAAGAAGAGGGAGAGTGGGGACTGTATGGAATTCGCAAACTGGATGGAGATTCATCCAATTGCAGTTTTCCTCCTGGATTCAACTATTTTGACACCCAAAACACTTCCAAGGGATTTCTGCGAAACACGTCTCCACAATTAAACAAATGTGGAGTAGCCACATAAATGTAGTACGTTGGCCGCTTTGATTGGGTGGGAAATGATTATGAAAACATAAAACCTACCAACAAAACAACGTGCAATCATGTATGCCTCAAGGATTGCTTTTGCACACTCGCTATCTACGTCGTTTCTAAAAGCATAGGGAACTGTTGGAAGAAGGCCTTGCCATTGATAGATGGGCGTGCAAGTAGTACCAGAAAGGCTTTTGTCAAAGTGTATGGAGAATCCATCCCTAAGCCACAAGAGGAAAGAAGAGTGATGGTGTTTGCAGCCGTTGGAATAAGCCTAGCAGGCTCCTGCATGGTCATTGTAGCACTTGTCTTAGTAACTTGGTTCTACGTGTGGCGTCCCAAGCTTAGGTTTTTGCAGGAAGCACAAACATTTAACTCGAAGGGGTTAAATGTGTTTAGTTATCATAGATAGAAGGTTCCACTAAAGTCTTCAAACAAGTGTTAGGAAGGGCAACCTTTGGAAAAGTTTACAAGGGAATGTTACCTAACGGAAGGGCAGTTACTATGAAGATGCTTGATAATGATCTCAAGAAAGTGGCTCACGTTGGTGAAAATGAGTTTAGAACATAGATGATTGCCATAGGTTCAAGTTACCACAAAAAAATTGTTCAACTGTATGGCTTTGCATATGAAGTTCCTAGATCTTAGGTGGCTGTAATCTTCAACCAAATCTTACATGGTATAGAATATTCTATACCAACTCTTACAATATTCACATGCATAAACAATATAATTTCAAATATGATATGTGAACTTACAACAAACATGGTAGAACATTTATATAGTATACAACAAATAGGCATTTCTAAGCATAAGAAATTTAACTCAAAACCCTATAGGTTATGTGCTTACAACACGCTGAGTATAACAACTACATCATTTATAATATATAGGCATTGAGAGACATAAATAATATAGCTGAAAACCCCATATATGCACTTACAACAGTCGATAAAACATTTACATCATATACAATAAATATGCATTCACATACATAAACAATATAACTTCAAACCACATATATGCACTTACAACTTAGTGGGTAGAACATTTACATCATATACAACAAAAAGACATTCACATGCATAAACAATATAACTTAAACCCCATATATGCACTTACATCAAACTAGGTAGAATATTTAAATTGTATACAACATATAAGCATTCCCTGACATAAAAATATAACTTAAAACCCCATAAATATGCATTCCTAGGCATAAACAATATAACATAAAACACCATATATGCACTAACAACACATTGACTTAAACAATGACAACGTAGATAACAACTAGGCATGTAGCTCATATATGTTAGATTGGTATATAATACTTGGAAGAATGTGTTGCTGCCCCATCTTCTTATGTCGTTACATCCAAAAAAAATATAGAAGATGATAGAAAAAAGAGAGGTGAATTTAACAAGATGAAATTGACAAGGGATCTAGATGAGAAAATAAAAAAGATTGAATGTATGTAACATATATTTGAATTGGTAACATTAATTATTTGTTGAATGTTTGTCTGGTATGGAGTCTTAAAAATTTGTGTCCTCTTGTTTGGATTTTCAACTATGAATTTTGTCATAAATTATAGAGTTGATATGATTTTATCTTAAATTGTAGAGTTGGGTGGTTTGGTTGAATGCTTGTATGTTGTGAATTGTTTCATTTATGTCATCTTCATTTGATAGGATCATTGGTGGCCTTAAAGCTTATCTACATTGGATGCAGGTGGACATGCAAGTGGAAGTGACCATTAGGTAAGTGGCTGATTTTGATAGTTGGGACACATAGCCATGTTTTATGTTAAAAAAGTATTTTGTTACTAGTAAATTGGGATATAAGATGGATCTGATATGATTCGGTGATGCGATAGATGAGTTTGTTTGATGTTGATGTGGTAGTTACCTTTGAAATGGTTGTGTATGAAATGGGTGGTCGAAGCATATGTGCTTAAGACTCTTAGTTTGTTTTTTGGTATTTTAGGATGCAACTTTTAGTGAAACTTCTTGAACTTCTAAAACTATGATGATGTATTTATTTTTTGGACAAATATAAATGAATTATAAAACAAACATTATTTATACATTGATTGACTAGCATTTGTTTGCTTGTTGGATAAAAGTTGTATATTAGTTACCTTTTGGAATAGCTGTGTATGAAATGGGTGATCGAAGCATATGTACTTAGGACTCTTACTTTGTTTTTTTGTATTTTAGGATGCAAATTTTAATGAAACTTCTTGAACTTGTAAAACTATGATGATGTATTTATTTTTGAGACAAATATAAATGAATTATAAAACAAACCTTATTTATAGATTGACCGACCAAGATTTGTTTGTTTGATGGATAAAAGTTGTAGATTAATTGATTAATAAAGATGCTCCACTATAGTACCATCGAGATCAACTTTTATCCCCAACTTCTCTGCCAAAGTTTAGTGCTTCTCGTACAAGTACCTGTTTGTCTTCAAATTAAAAACATGTGGTGCCATTACGCTCGAGATTGGTAGATGCGATGTAGAATTGCCGTATCGTTCAATTTAAATGCCCAGTGACGCTAGCTATGACGTTTTACTGAGATCTAATTAAATGATTACGCGTTCCGTCTACCTTTTAACACACGACCCTGCCTTCCGAGTTTCCAGTTCCCACAGCTATGGCTGCCGCTCTTACAGCAGTCCATGTTATATGCATCGCTTATCTGGTGGCGGTGGGAGGGGTGATAGGACGTCTATGTGAAGAAGAGGGAGAGTGCGGGCTGAATGGAATTTGCAAACTGGATGGAGATTCATCCAGTTGCAGTTGTCCTCCTGGATTCAACTATTTTGACACCCAAAACACTTCCAAGGGATGCTTGCAAAACACGTATCCGCAGCTGAACAAGTGTGGAGCAGCCGCAGAAATGCAGTACGTTGGCCGCTTTGACTGGCCGGGAAATGATTATGAAAACATAAACCCTACCAACGAAACAGCGTGCAATCAGGCATGCCTCAAGGATTGCTTTTGCACAGTCGCTATCTACGCCGTTTTGAACAGCGTAGGTAACTGCTGGAAGAAGGCCTTGCCGTTGATAGATGGGCGTGCAAGCGGTACCAGAAAGGCTTTTGTCAAAGTGTATGAAGAATCCATCCCTAAGCCACGAGAGGAAAGAAGAGGGATGGTGTTTGCAGGCGTTGGAATAAGCCTGGCGGGCTCCTGCGTGGCCGTTGCAGCACTTGTCTTAGTAATTTGGTTCTGCGTGTGGCGTCCCAAGCTTAGATTTTTGCAAGAAGCGCAGACGTTTAACTCGGAGGGGTTAAAGGCGTTTAGTTATCGCGAGATAGAAGGCGCCACTCAAGGCTTCAAACAAGTGCTGGGAAGGGGAGCCTTTGGAAAGGTCTACAAGGGCATGTTACCTGACGGAAGGGCAGTTGCTGTGAAGATGCTTGATAACGATCTCAAGCAAGGTGAAGAGGCTCACGTTGGCGAAAAGGAGTTCAGAACGGAGATGATCGCTATAGGTTCAAGTCACCACATAAACCTTGTTCAACTGTATGGCTTCTGCAACCAGGGTTCCAACAGAATTCTGGTGTACGAGTACATGCCCAATGGATCGCTCGATAGGGTGTTGTTTCATAGTGAAACTCATCTTGATTGGGAGGTGCGTGTTAATATTGCTCTAGGGACGGCAAGAGCAATCCTGTATTTGCACGATGAGTGTAGATACCATATACTCCATTGTGATATAAAGCCTCAAAATATCTTGCTGGACGAAAGTTATAATGCTAAGTTATCTGACTTTGGCATAGCCAAATTGGTTGGAGCAGAACAGACACGGACGTTTACAGCAGCCCGTGGAACTATAGGGTATATGGCACCTGAGTGGCAGAGGGGCATGGCAATTACTGTTAAAGTAGATGTGTATAGTTTTGGAGTTATGTTATTGGAAATCATTTGTTGCAGGAAAATGGCCAAGGAAGACGTTCCAGAAG
This sequence comes from Sequoia sempervirens, assembly GCA_007258455.2. Classification (NCBI taxonomy): domain Eukaryota; kingdom Viridiplantae; phylum Streptophyta; class Pinopsida; order Cupressales; family Cupressaceae; genus Sequoia; species Sequoia sempervirens. The sequence continues at coordinate 80,664,779 of VDFB02000017.1, forward strand.
ACGAGAACATCCTGTCTGACTGGGCGTACGATTGCTTGAAAGATGGAGTGCTTGTAAAGTTGGTGGAGCAGCAGCACACAAGTGGTATAAATCCCAGACAGTTGGAACGAATGGTGTTGGTGGGTCTGTGGTGCATTCAAGACGATCCATCTCTGAGGCCGTCCATGAAAAGGGTCGTTCAGATGTTGGAAGGAACCCTTGACATTCCTGTGCCACCGCGTCCAGGGTTTTCTTCACAGATTTCCCTCTCGTCCAACATTGGTTTTTGATATATTCCAAGAAATTCGCTAAACTGGCTCAAAAAAGGGCTGTACGGGATGGTGTACATGAAAGACTTGATAACCAGGTTGTTATTAGTAAATCAGAGCATGAAAAAATGGAGGTGTTTAACAGGTTTAGGCACGTTTTTGTCTATAGTTATCTTTTCTTTTATTTTTTCTTTTAAACATAGTAAATCTCTCCGAAGAGAGGCAGAAAATAGCAGGGGTTGCTATCTTTTATTTTATTTTTTCTTTTAAACATAGTAAATCTCTCCGAAGAAAGGCAGAAAATAGCAGTGGTTGCGATCTTTTCTTTTATTTTTTCTTTTAAACATAGTAAATCTCTCCGAAGAAAGGCAGAAAATAGCAGTGGTTGCCCCAGCAACCTGCAAATTTCTCCCAGGACATGTACTCAAAGGCTCTCTGATTAAATCAGTATCTTAATTGTTTCGTTGTTTGAGCCACTTTAGGTATTGTCTTATTCTAATGTGGGGATATACCTCAATGCATTATAATTTGTGACGACGTCTTATTCTATTGTGGGGATATGCTTCAATGCATTGTAATTTGTGATATGAGCCGGTTAAGACAGTACTAGCCTTGTGTCTTTCTATGAGGCAATGTTTTTAGTTTTGCTTGGTTAATTTAAGTAGTTTTATAAGTTCTTCAAAAACAACTAAATAAATTATAACATATTTTTTACAAATATTAAATACAATAAAAGTTACTATTGAATAAGTAGTGAATCATCCATTGTTTCTTAAATATTTCTCATATTTTATATGTGCAAATGTTGGTAACAGTTGTATGAGAGGATGACCTTGAAGAGTTAATTAAAAACGCTTTTTCATCTACAATTTTCAGAATATAAAAGGGTTAGATAGTTGTAGACATATCTACATGATTGATCAGAATTAACATAGTAAATAGTTGTATCATATCACTTTTTAAAAGCTTCAACTATGAAATGATACTTTAGATTAATACGAAAGCCTGAGAAAATAGCTCCATGACCAAATGTTTCTATTTTGTAAATGTTAATTACTTGTGTATATATTTAGCTAAAAATTATGAATGACCAATTTCATAGATCATTTTAAATGGAAATACATGTTGTGATAATGTATATATGTTTTTAAAATATTTTTATTTTTTTTAATTATATGGAATGTCTACTTGTGATAATTCTTACATCATTAATGCTTGATAGACTATTCAATTGAAATGTGATTATTTTATGACATTGGATAATTTTATCATTTATGACATTGGATAATTTTATCATTTATTTTGATTATTGTTACACATTAGATAGATACATGTATTTAATTGAGTGTGCAAGAAATTTATAGATTTTTAACTAATAGATATTGCATGGTTTTTCCTTAGCCATCTCACCTTGTCTTAACTACGAACGTTGACTTAGTGAACTTGTAACATTGAGAACCCCTAAAATTAATAAGTGAGTAATTCATGATTTTATATCTCCTTGTGTTAGACCTATAAATGTTGTCTTCTTTGATGACTCTATTGAAAATTATTTGTATTTTTTGATATATGAGAAAGAAAGAAATAATTTTGATAAAATAATAATTGTACTATTAAATAATGATAAAGAGAAATGTGGTTTTTTATTAAGTTATTTGAATTGAACAATATTGCATTTTATGTGAAAAATATCTAATTAGTATTATTAGAGAATTATGGTAAACATAATTATTTCAAAAGTTAGAAATAAATGATTTTAGTTATTAATTCAAAGTGAGTTGCAATGTGAAAATTGGAAACATATTGTTTTATTTTATTTTATTTTATTTTGGCTCATATTAATAAATATATTATTTCATTATTATTTGATATTTTTGTATATCTTGAATTCATTGAGTTTTTTTTTAATAGTTTTTCATTTTAATTAAAATCTCATGTTATTAGAAATTATTTTGTGAAAATAAAATTTCTATTTAAATTCTTATCATTTAAAAAAATAATAAAAAATTTTATGGTAAAAGTGTGACGTTCAATAGATTTAGAGAATAATGATATGATCAAAATTTTAATTTGATATAGTTTTAAATCTTATAAAAAAATGGAATTGTTCTCTAAATCCTATCAATATATATATATGATTGATTTTTTATTTTTTTTTGTTTTGTATGTTGGGTAGATTTAGAACATAAGAGTAATTTTATAATTTTAATATTTTATGTTTCTAAAAATTTGGAAAAACTTTAGGAAGGTAGCTTTCAAATCCATTAATAGTAGAGTGTGGATATTGTTTGAAAATATTTTATTATTTTATTTGGAATTTAGAACTTTCTAAAAATTATTTTATGGGCTTATGTATTCTCCCATGGAAATAAAATGTGTGCATTGAAAAGAATGTTTATGTAGAAAACTAAACCTTACCCATTCTTGGGCTTCTATTTGAGGATTGACCCTTACATATTATAATATTAAGGGGATATACATATGAGGCTTGGAGTGGATAATTACCATGGCCCTTGGGAAGAGTTATGTGATGCATACACTAAAGAAGCACTTTCTTCAAATTGAATAATAAAAATGAATTAATAATGTGTAGTGCATTGAACAAGCTCTACATGCATACTTGAACATTGAATAAGTAACTTGCATGATTAATGAGCCTCTATGATGTGGATGCTCACTATGATACCTTTTTGGTCTATTTCAATTCCTAGTTTGGTTGTGGATAACTAATGAGAAAACTACTAAATTTCCTTAGCTACCTCCTCTTATCCTTATTTAATTGAGTTGGTTGTATCCAACTACATTTTGAGAAAATCATGTGTGGCTCTTATGTGAGTGACGGTGCCTTGCATGAGACTCTTTGTATGTGTGTGAGTTGTGGCCTTACTAGTGATGTGTCCATGAACTTATTCTATATAACTCAAGGATTTCCTAGAGTGGAATATGCATCTATTATACTCAACGATGTTTATATGGTCTAATAGTTGGTAACATCTTCCATTACTATCTTCTTGAATATCTCTTGGGAGCTAGAAGAGTTTCTAGTTTGGAATTTTATTTAATTTTGAACCATTATTTTGAGAAGGGTTTATCATTTGAAATCATTTATTTTTAGCACCTTTGGAGTGGTTTATTATTGTTGTAGTATTATTCAGTGTATTGTTTATGTACTAAAAAAATATTTTTTCATGGTTGAGAATTAACCTCTATCTTATGTTCATGCTATAGTAGTGCTTGATTCAAAAAAAAAAAATCTTTGAAATAAAATTATCATAGTGTGTAAGTCCTAATTTTAAGAATATAATTTTGATGTGTAAATCATGTTAAATTATTAATTATGCATGTGATTCATGTTTAATAATGGTGTTAGAGTAAGTTTAATTTCATTGAAAATGAATGATTATTTGTATGCCCTTTACTCAAAGCATAGGCTTGCAACTTCACATGGTATATTTTCCACAAGATAGGTAAATACAAGTACATTGACTATAAAAGGCTTTTAGAATTTGAATATTTTTTTTATAAATATTAAATTTGATAAATGTTTTTCAATTACTAGACTATCTTTGAGTCAAAATTTGTTGTAGATTTTCTTTTTCTTTATCCTTTTGGGTTTACATTTCAATTTCTTAAGAGTATTTTAAGTACTTAAATCTAGTATTTTCTTAACTTCTTTTGATTGCCAAAAATGTAATCAATCTAATTACACTACATAACCTATATTGAAATATAAAAAAACTAATTCTTCAAAGAGTGGAAACTCTTAGATCCATGAATGTTATATGTAATTATAAATTAGATAATTGTAAAGTATTTTATTTACCACTTCTCTATACATTGACATTACTTATGTGAACATTTTTCAATTTGTAGCTTTCCATTGTCACATTCAATACCTTTTAAATATTTTGATTACTACTAAAATATAAAATCTTACATTAATAAAGTCACCTTAGTGACTTATGTTTTTATTAAAAAAATTAGGGGTTAGGGCCTTGATCCCATACAAAAAAAAGTCAGAAAGCAGGCCTCACAACCAATAGTTCAGAACCACCAAAATAGATACAACAAAATAGATTGAATGACATAGAGAACCAAACAACAATAGGCCACCCGACCAAACATGTTAGCTAGTAGTTAGTTGGGAGTTATTTGGCTATGTGCTATTATATTACTTGAAAATATTTATAAAATTTAGATATATAGTAGGCCACTTCAAGGAAATGACCTCCAATAATCAGATAATTTAATATATGAATTCAATATTTGATGATATGATGATATGAGAGAGTTTTCTCTTATTTATAAGCTTAACTATGTAGGAACATACCCCTTCATCTTAATTAAGAGGGATTAGTGTGTTAACTAATATTTATGTTAGGGTTAATAACTCCATAAGTTCTTATCCTTATTATATTTTAAGATATCATATATACTTAGTAATATAATATATAATTAGGAATATATCATATTAGGATCATAAAATTTTCTTCCCCTTTAAAAAGAATTGCCTTCAATACTTAGCAATTCTAAAATATTCTTTATGAATCACTCATCATTCCATGTTACATCTTCAATTAAAAAAATATTCCACTTGATTAGGAATTTTGAGGTGACTCTTTTTCACAATCTTATTTTAGAAATTCCATGAAGTTTTTGTATATTTTTTATGAGTAATTTTTTCATAGTAATAGTAGAAAATAGATGAGAGAGTCCAAACAAATATTCCTTCTTAATGAGTCTATCCACACAAGAAAAATTACATCAAGATTATTTGAATTTGGAAACCCCATAATAAAATCCATTAATATTTCTACCTAGTGTTGTATTGGAATGCCTAATATTTGTAAGAGGCTTGGAGTCTTTATTGTTTCCCTTTTATTTCATTAGCATATCGAACATTCACCAAAAAAATTTTGACATTCAATTTAATATCTTCCCAAAAGAAATGTTTCTTTATAGGAAGATATGTATGAACAAATATTTTATAGTATCTTGTTAGACCCAAAAAACCTCTCTTCTTAGGTTTCATCTTAACACCATTAAGTGACACCAGATGTCTTGAATATTCTACTTCTTTCACCCTAACTACACATTTGGATTGTTGTGCATAGATCTTATTATCTTCTAATTTATAGTTAACAATAAGAATATGGAACTTGTCTTTATGAGTGATATTTTTTAGCTTCTTGTAATGTGAACATATTCCCCACAGATCATCCTTTTTGTTAAGCCTAAGAATAGGGGATAAATAGGAACTTTTGTTGGGAAAAAAATTATTCTTGGTATTAATTCAATGTCATGATTATGGTCACCAATTAGAGCTAAAACATGGGATTCAACTGTTGAATAATCTTTTGAAGTTTTGGTTGATCTTGAGCTATCACATATTGTGCTTCTATAAGATATAATTACCACTCTATATTATAGGAACTTTTATTGATTAATTTATCCATCCTATGGTAGCTATTGATTTCACTTGGTGGTGATTTTATTCCCAAAAGTTCATACTTTTTCCCATGTATCCTAAAATCCATGGATAAGTCTTAAAAATTGAAATATATTGTTCCTAATTATTTAAGCCATTGTACACCCATAACTACATCCACTCCCAGGTAATAGAGATATAAAACATTTCTTAGTCTAGTTGACAATTTCTCATTGAGAGTTTTATATGATGGAATTTACCACCATAAGGTAGTTGTTCCCCATCTACTATCATGACTTGACAATTAGAGATTAGATAAAAAAGTAATTGAGCTCATTATATATTCTTATATCAATAAAGTTATGTGTACTATTATTATCAATTAACACTTTCACTTTTTTATTTTTTATATTACTAATTACTTTGAGTATTTATGGTGTATTTGTTCCATTCAATGCATGCAGGGAGATAGTTGTTCTTTCTTTTTCCTTGGAATCCTCATTCTTAAATTTTGTGTTTGGAAACAAAAAGGATGACCCAAATAGTGCTCTAATTCCACTTGTTATGATATTTCTAGGAAATATTTGTAAAAAATAGAAATATAGTAGACCACTTCAAGGGGGTGGCCTCCAATTATTATATATCTTCCTTATTTATAGGTTTAACTATTTATGGACATACCCCTTCATTCCAATTAAGATGGATTAGTGTATTAACTAAGATTTATGTTAAGGTTAAGTATGCCATAAAATTTTATCCTTATTATACTTAGGGATATAATATATATACATAGGAATATATCATATTAGGATCATAACATTATGGTGCTCTGAGAAGTTATTTATGAGGAAGACTTTAGAAAAATTCGTATTGTAATACTTTGATGACTAATTCAATATTATGATCTTTGATTTTCCCAACATTTTGGTATCAGACCTAGCAGTAAATGGAAGAGATATCTAAACATGTGGAGGGTTTTTTTTGTTAATTTTGTGATACATTCTTGGTATTTTTCCACATTTCCTTCCACTCTTTCTTCTATTTATTTGATTTATTGAGGATGGTGCATAAGATTGTGTTACAACGAGAAGTAATTATAACTAGCATTATTGTAGGATATTGAACTCAAGACCATTATGAGTCTTCCACAAGTCTATGAATGCCATGGCATGTAAACTTGAAATGATTTTTTGTTAGGAATAATAAATAATTTTTTTTTGTTGTGTTGAAGTATTTATAGAGGCTTTGATTTTGAATCACAAATGATAGAGCAAGGAACCTGAATAATTTGAAACCTAGTAAAAAATGTAAGGTTTATTAGTTTTTTAGGTTTCTTTTGCACCAAGGGTGAAAAAGAGAATTGCCTAATTCAATACTGGCAACAAAATATTCTCCAAGCATTCAAATTTATAAAAATAATTTGAAATAAAGAAATATCAAGCATTGAGTTCATTGCATGTCGTCAAGCTTCGAGTTCGTTGGGTAACTGAAATATGGGAAAACTATTAAGTAATGAAAAGGTGCAGTAAATTCCTTGGTACATTAAAATAATAAAAATAAATCATACAAGATATATGGACAATACTAATGCACAAAAAATTCTATAAACTATTACAATTTGAATCTAGAACACATTTTTTCATCTTTGAGATGCATTGTGAATATTCTCACCCCTAGATAGGGGAAGTCATGGCAAGATTGTAAGCATTTGAAATGTTATATATATATATATATATATATATATATATATGGAAAATAGTATTGTATTTAATAGAGATTCATTTTCTTGATTATTCTTATTTGTTATTTTCAAAATAAATTTTGATTGTATGTTAACATGTTAAAAATTTGGTAATACAGTTTCCAAATGACATAGACAACATAAAGAAAAGAACATTCTTTGTGAAAAACACATTCAACATTTTGGTTTGCTAATAACAAAATATATATATGACCATGCATAATAAGCATTGCTGTTAAAATTGAACTAAAATTATGAAAATATATCTTGAAACTTGCTATAAACCTATAAATGATCATGATATCATTTCCAATAACACACAAATGAGATTGAATGCAATCAACAAATTCAACACTATTAAGCCATCAACATTGCTATTTTACTTTAAACTAACATTACAATATAGCATTTTTAACACATGAATCGAGAAAAAATAGACTACAAATTATACATAAACACATCTCTTGTTTCTTACAAAGTTGAAAATTTGACTAAAGTAGAATTTAGTTAGTTTTAGAGAAATGTTATGATAGCAAAAATTGTGTTAAAGTTCCAAAAATATTTTTTGGACCTTGTTATAAAACTACAAATGATCATCTTTTCCTTTCAAACGACATATTGTTGAACTTTAATCAAGTAAACAAACTCAACACTATCAACCCATCGACATTGTTATTCATCTTCCTATCAACATTACAATTAATTACAATTAATTACTTTTAACAGATGAATTGAGAAAAAATTCTCTGCAAATTGCACAAAGGTCATCTCTTGTTTGTTGGAATACCGAGACATTGGCTAAAGTATATAATCTACTTGGTTCTAAGTAATTGATATCATTCCTAGCTTAATAGTAAGATGGAAGAAACATTGCAAACACATTTGATCATATAATGCCCCTTGTTCTCACTAGAACTGTAAGTACTAGTTCATGCTCTTAGAACCAGATTTGAATTTTAACCATTGGGTTTCATTAGTTCTATTGCTAACAAACATTCCAATTTATTTATCATGTTATGAACTTATCCAACTCAAATGAAAATATGATTTCATTTTCCAAGACATCCATTCTTTTATTTAGTTCTTTATACATTTTTGGACAAAAGATGCACATTTAGAACTAATAGTACCTTTAATTTATCTCTAACTAGAAAGGACCACATTGAATCAAATATAAATTGAACTCAACATGATATCTCATTCAAATACCCTGTTAAAACAAAATTATATGAACTGATGCAACTTCAAATAAATGGATAAATTCAACTCCAAACAATATTTCATCCAATGCCCTATTAAAACATAAATGTAAATGCAAGAATTAATTCTTTCTTATTATCTTCTCAAACTCTTCCCAAGAATAAAACTTGGCAACAATATAAAAACAATAGCTTGCAGCCTTGGCTGTCCAAAAATCCTTTTGCAATTCAATCTTCTAACTACTTGAAAATTCCACTCAGAAATTCCAACTCTTGGCAGGGAAAGTTGCTGCTCTGCAGCCCTTGTTTATTACGTAGTTAACCCATATAAAAGCATAGTCATTACTTAAACTATCAATCACAATGTTATATTTATATTTAGCCGATAGGGTATTATATGTGGGGGAACCCCACCGAGATTTCCTACAGTCAGATGCCGGAGACCCCACTGGAGACCCCTCACGTATTTACTTCTACGGTTTGATTTAATTCGTTCGTGGTTTCTCCATCTGCCGCCGACTGCCCGTCCTTACATCGTCAGACGTCTTGACTCCTTCAGCGGTACATCGACATTTATACTCGACAGCAACCTTGCATTTGTCATCGGCCCGTTGAATATTTCCGTCTGATTGACCATGCCTACTCGGGCATATTCATTTAGAGTGCTTTTGCGTACTCCTAGGGGGAGGAATATTCATTTAGCTGGTCTTCCTGAAATCCCAGCTGCTCTTGCAGATAATGTCGTACGAAGGACCCTCACTGGTAACCCACAGGCAATCTGCTGTCTAACAGAAATTTCACGTCTGTAATGGTTGGTTTCATTTGCTGTACAGTGAGGATTGATGTAAGGCTGGCCGTGTAGCTAGACATTAAGATTAGCACCACAAACAGCCATACGATTACCACTCCTCGAGCCAAACTGCTTACAATCCTTTCCCCTGTTCAAAACCTAAGAGTAAGAGATTTCCTTCAAACAATAAACAATTATGCCCCTTGTTAGACACCTACGATTATGAAAAATCTTTCCTTTTTCTACAAGAAATTTAAAATCTGGAAGTGTAGGAACTTACTCTGAGAGAAAAACAATGTAGAGAACAAAAACCTACACAATCCAAGTGCGGGATTAGTGTTTTCCTTTCTATTGAGTTGAAAGTGCTTGAAGTTGTGATTATTTATTTGACAAGAATACTACATATCAAAAACAGTTACTTTTAAACAATCGAATGAACTGATAAGTTGTGATTTATTTTAATGTAAAATACATAAAATATTTAGTATAGAAAATATTAAATTTTTAAAAATGTTTCTATTAAATTAATTTAAATATTAAAATTTTCATATCTTTAATATAAATTATTACTATAAATTTTGATAAAAATAATTTTTTATTTTAATTGTAAAATTAAAACATTTAAAAATAATTATTTATTTTAATGTAAAATACATAAGATAGGGAATTTAATTTTGTTTTTTGTATTTACAAGATTTTAATATTTTATATTAAATTTAAACATTTTTATTTTCTATCTTATTTTAAAAAATTAAACAAACATTATATTCAAAAAAATTATATTCATTTTATATTAAAAAGTTTAAAATTTAAAGATTTACATAAAATGTTATACATTAAATATTTAAAATTTTGTTCTAAATATTTGAACATTATAATTGTCTTCAATAATCAAATTTAAATACATACGATAGGGAAGAGTATAAAAATTTAAATGAAATTTATGAAAAAAAAAGATTATATTTTAATTTTGTTTTTGTATTTAGAAGATTTTAATATTTTATATTAAATTTAAATATTTTTATTTTCTATCTTATTTTAAAAAATTAAATAAACATTATATTTAAAAGTGGTTTATGGAATTACATAAGTATAATATTTTGTTGTGAATTTATTTTTATTAGTTTGTTTTTTCTTTTAAATTAGAGTAGAGAGGGAAGGAGAGAGTGAGAGAGAAACAGGTGGGATGGAGGGAGGGATATGTGATATTTGTAATATTATACTTATGTAATTCCATAAACCACTTTTAAATATTATTTGTACTAAACTTAAAACCACATCTTAACACTCATGTTCCTACCCTACCAATTTTTATTTCACATGTCAATATCCCATGAATGGAACAATCCTTTGTAGAACTTCTAATTTCAAGAAATAACCTCCTCTCTTTCTTTAGTGTAGAATCTACGAAAAATATTTTATCATACCTTAGTTTAGATTCTAGGTTAAAACAAACACTTCATTATTATTTGATTTTTACACCTTGTTCTTGTCACAAAAATGGTAGGCTAAAAGCTGGTTGTGACATGTTCCCTTGTAGCCAATGCACAAGCTCAAACACAACCCACTTCTGAAACTTGGGCCCTGTTATTACTTGAGACAAAATTTTAAGGTAGAGATTTGGTTAAAGGGCAATCAAAGTTCGTGAAATTTGTGTCATGCATGATATGTGGGCGTGGTGAATATATTATCTGCGGTGCCTTCGCAAAAAAGAAAGTAAAGATCAATAATATATGCCTATTCCACCTGCCAGAAGCAGGCAAGATGATACTGTGTGATGGTAGTTAACTGAATATGGATGGACTAAGACCAGGGCGAGTGGCAGTTTCTATTAAATTAATTTAAATATTAAAATTTTCATATCTTTAATATAAATTATTACTAGAAATTTTGATAAAAATAAGTTTTTATTTATAATTTTTAAATTTGATTATTGAAGACAATTATAATGTTCAAATTTTTAGAACAAAATTAGGGTTAGAGTTAGGAGTTACAAATTAAGATTAGTGTTAGGGTTTGTGTAAGGGTTAGGGTTAGTGTTAGATGATTAATCAGTGTGATGGTTAGGATTTAATTAGGACTAAGATTCAATTAGGGTGGTTAGGGTTCAATTGATGTTCAATTAGGGTAAGGGATCTAGGATAAAGTTTGAGGTAAGGCTTAGGATTGGGGTTAGAATTCAATTAGGATTAGGGTTAGGGTTACAATTATGGTAAGGGTTAAGATTCAATTAGGAATTAATTAGGGATACAGTTAGGGTAGGAAAACAAAAAGAAGAGACAAAAAGAATATCCGGGATCGGATCAATCAGATCAAAGATCAGGATCCAGATCCGCGTCAAAAGATCAAGGCGAGACCGGATCGCTTTGATTTCCTGGATCAATCCGTCAGATCGGCGTCAGTCAAAGATCGAGACAGGATCAAAGGCAGGATCCGGTCAAAGATCCATCCGGATAAAGATCCGTCAGGATCAGGATCAAAATCGAAGATCGGAAAGGCAAAGGATAAAGGATCAATCAAAGTCGAGATCCGGCGTCGAAAGATGGAGCTCAGGATCGAGAATCGACCATCAGGACAAATAAAGAAGGACAAAGATCCGTCAAAGAAAGAAATCCAGCGAAATCCGCGATCAAGAGATCAAAAAATCCGTCGACATCATCGCGCTCGCGAAGTGGAGTAATAAAGGTCGGCATTTCAAAGAATAAATTAAGGCTCATCATTATCGCTCGAAACCGAAATAGTTCTTATTATCTTTTCTCTTTTCCATCGAATCTTTTCATTTAGTCCATGATACTCTGAATCTTCATTGCTATTATTTGATACATGATATATAACTTTGTCTTCCTTAGAACAATGATTTTCATGAGTTCCATGCAATAAGCAATATTCTGGAGTAATGCTTGACATTGCCTTTTGTTTATGATATAATAAAAAATATTATTGTTCTGAGAAGCATGTTACAAGTATTTTAATTGGCATTGCCTTTTGTTTATGATATAATACAAATTATTATTGTTCTGAGAAGCATGTTACAAGTATTTTAGAAAACATAATGTTTTAGTAATAGCATTTTAATGTTTTGAAGACTGAGGGAGGAAAGAATTAAGCAGAAGTTAGAATCAAAATTTCATCATGCGTGAACAAGAGTAGAAAGATCAAGGAACATAAAAATGCAGAGAAGGAAAAAGTTGAACGTCTTGCAAGAATATTTGAAAGAAGGTTTGTAACCTCTAGAGGCTTACATTCTCTCTCTACTAATTTAAGGGTTTTCCATGTCATTAATCAAATTGTCCTTGTAAAATTGATTCAAAATTTCTTCTACTAAATGCAAACCCTTTTTTTTTGGTTTTGCTTCTTTAGGATAATGTGGAGGATCAGCCTATCGGTGTAAGTATTGCACCTCATTGGTGCAAGTGCTAGTTATATAGTTTATTTATATTGGCGTACGTGGGTATACAACTCAGTTTGTTTAATCTTCCTTGCCACCATTGCCCAACTACTCTCCAACTATCACATTCATTCCTTCTATCTTCTATCTTCTTTGATGTATCTAGATTATTCTAGTGTGTGCGTATTCAAGAAGCTTCTCCCGTCACTTTAAGATGAACTCTATTTTGTAAGAAAAAGGTCAAGTTACTCTGTTTTGTATGAAAGAATGTCTAGGCATGTTTGTAAGAGCACGGGCAACTCCGTTTCAGAAAAATGGCATGAATGTATCAATGAAAGAGCACTAACAGCTCTGGCATTATTAAAAACTCTATTCAATACAACATTGTTATGTTTTTATATTCTTGGTTGGATGTTGTATATTGTGTTTCGTTCCTCTATGTTCTTTAGAAATTGTGCATTCTGTTTGACTCTGTATTTTCTAGCAAGTGGTATCAGAGTAGAAACGATCCAGAGAAAAGTTACAGATTGCATAAGAGATTGCATGAGGAGGTCACCTAGATAAGATCACTGGCAATTGAAGAGGACGCACCATAGGAGAAATCGTTGATTAAGGGTTTTATCGGAGATTGCTGAAATTTCAAGATCTGCAGGTCAAATGTTAAGGGGGAGCAAGAGATAAAAGATCGTGGAGATTAAAAAGTGTCACTGCAAAACAAAGAGGATTGCTGGCAAGAGTTAGCAAAGGGTATCAAAGTTGAATGCAAAGGCGGGGAGAAGCACAGGCCATCGCTGAAGTCAATGGAGTCTGAAGATGGTGGAAAAGAAAGGTAAGATCAATGTCTTTCTAGTAGCTGCTACAACTTAAGGGGGAGTCCATAGGAATAAATATCATAAATATTGAAAAGGTATTTGTGGCTAGTTGATAAAAGTTATTGTATCTTTAGACTATAAAATGTGGGGTTCAAATGATGAAGAATGTTATGTAGAAAGAATCACAAAATTTAAAAATTATTGTTATCAAAGGTAAATCAAATTGTTGTTTTCTATGCTAAAGTTGTAGCTGTTAAGGTGTTCTTAACCTTGAAGAAGAAGTTGAAGAAGAGTGAAGGAAAACGAAGGTAAATTGGTGAGTTTAAATTATTTGAATTAATGTGAAAAGTTGGAAAAAGAGTAGGAGGAATTGTTAGAAGTTAAGAAACAAAATTCTGAAGTGTTAAAAGATTTAAAAAATCTTTCAATAGAAAAAATTGGATAAGTTATAAAAATTTATGATCTTGAAATTGAATTGAATAAACTTAAAGCAAAGAATGAAGAGTTAGAAGAATGAAGAGTTAGAAGAACAAGTGAAGACGTATGATGAAGTCAAGAAGAAATGTGAAGACTTAGAAGTAAAGCTAAAGTTGTTTGATGAAGTTAAGAAAAACAATGAAGACTTGGAAGAAAAATTAAAGAGATTCAAAGAAGAAAATACTTTGCAAAAGGAAGAAATATCAAAACTGAAAGAAGAAAATAAATGTTTGAAATCTGAAATCAAAACCATTGGTGTATGATGTATCATGTGGCATAGAAGATTTGTCAAATGGATTGTGTAATTTTGCTGAAGTAATTTGTGATAAAGAATATAAGCATGAAGATAATATGTGTGAATCTACAAATCTTGTTAAATCTGATGAAAATGAGAAAAGTTGTAATGAAAACAATGTTGGATTAAAAATAATGAAAAGAATGGGTTATGAAGGTAAAGGATTGGGCAAGAATGAATAAGGAATAAAAGGGCCAATAGAACTAGTTATGAGGCCAAAACATGAAGGAATTGGGTATGTAATAGGCAAAGAAAATAATACAGTCTCAAGTAAATTTGGTCGAGAAACACAATGTATTCAATTTTCTTATTGTAGCAGGAAAGGGCATACAAAAGATAAATGTTGGGACTTACACCCTTGTAGTGTGTGTGGTTTGAAAAATTATTGTGAAAATAAATGTTGGAATTATGCTTCAAAGAAAGATTCTATGGCAGGTTGTATGAAAACGAATTGTGGATGGACTTATGGATCAAGTTGGCAGAAAATTATAGGTATGATTAAAAATTTGTTTTAGTACAAATGCTCAAGTGTGAAAAATGATGGTAATTTGGCAAGATTTGAAAGTTCAAGAAGGTAAATAAATGGTTTGAGTGAAACATAATCTTTGTCTAGCAAGACATCTATAGAAAGTGAGTTAGCACGAAATTCGAGTTTTCTATTTTGAAGAGTTGAAAGCCAAAGATTCAAGAAACTGTCGTAGCAGTTGGACGAAGACATGGGAGAGAGGCATCATTGGATTTGAAGATGGTTTGAAGATATCAAGCAAGGAAAAAGATTCGCAAAGTCAGCTGACTTGGTTATGGACATCAGCAAGATACAAAAGAAGACAACAGTCAATGGCAAATGAAGAGCAAAGGAATTGAAATAGTCGACGTACATGGCAGTGAAGATTAAGGGGGAGTGTTGGCATACGTGGGTATACAACTCAGCTTGTTTAATCTTCCCTCCACCGTTGCCCAACTACTCTCCAACTATCGCATTTATTCCTTCTATCTTCTATCTTCTTTGATGTATCTAGATTATTCTAGTGTGTGCGTATTCGAGAAGCTTCTCCCGTTACTTTAAGATGAACTCTGTTTTGTAAGAAAAAGGGCAAGTTAGTCTGTTTTTGTATGAAAGAATGTAGGCATGTTTGTAAGAGCACGGGCAGCTCTGTTTCAGAAAAATGGCATGAATGTATCAATGAAAGAGCACTGGCAGCTCTGGCATTATTAAAAAATCTGTTCAATACAAAACATTGTTCTGTTTTTATATTCTTGGCTGGATGCTGTATATTGTGTTTGTCCCTCTCTTTCTCTGTAGCATTGTGACATTTTGCTTGTCCCTGTTTCTACAGGAAACCGCTTGTAAGGACAATATGGAGGTGTAGTGATTAAATCGATCAAGAAACAAAACGCTATGCTAGAAGCAAAATTGCTTTGGAAATTGTTTGAGAATCTAGAAGCTAGGTGGTTTCAATTTATGCAGCACAAATATCTTGATGCACCCGAGCCCTCTAGAATTCTTTCGATTGCCAATCCAACAGGTGGCTGGCACGTATGGAATTTCATATTACAATGCAGAACCCTAATTATGGAGACTTACCTCGGATCATAAAAACTAAAAACGGGCGAATTTTTGGGAAGACCCTTGGAACAGATATCCTACATTGGACAATATTCGTCATCTGTATCACTATAAAGAAATTTTATGTAGATAAAGGGGAACCAAAGTAATCGACTATCTAAAGGAGATCATTTCGGCTCTTGGGAGGGAATGGGTTTGGAAGAAAATGAGTAGCTCTTCGCTTTCGGCCAATAAAAAGATCGATCCATGAAGAATTGAACAATCTCAAAGTTTACATCTCTCCTAAGGAGAACAAAATTATATGGGTTGGTGCCAAGTCAGGTTCTTATACGGTAAAATGGGATACAACTTCTCAACAAGATTGAGGGTGACAAGGATTGGGCAGTTGATCTCTGTTGGAGCAGATTTTGCCTCCCCAAAGCGAGTGCATTTGCGTGAACTACACTTCACAAAAGAATCCTCACAGGAGATAGAATGAAGACAATTCGTTTGGAAGGTCCTTTGTGGTGTCTGCTCTGCAAGAGGGTGTTGGAATTTGTGGATCACCTATTACCAAGGTGTGAATTTACGAATGAATTTTCGACTTGGATCACAGAGAGCCTTGCCTGGTATAGCGCACTCCCATGTGACCTGATAGACTTATTCAAGTCATGGCCGAGAATGGAGGCCGGCCTTTTGGGAAGGTCTTTGGATAGTAGCCACCTCGATGGTGATTTGGCACAATAGGAAGGAAAGAAGCAGAGGATCTTCAATGAGAAAAAAGTAGATGTGGGGAATGTCATAAACAAAATTGAGATTGGTATGAGTGAAATAATTAACTCCAGGATGAAAGATATAGATCCAAGATCCCTATCCTTCATGCGGTGGGATGAGTTGGTAACAAAAAACCAGAGGATGATGATTAGGCTACTCCCCATTCATGGGGTAGGCATGCTCAAACGCAAGACAAAGAGCAAAAGGATGAAAATTAAATGGTCCTCTCCACCTAGAGGTTGATTAAAGCTTAATTTTAATGGTGTGTCGGAATGAAATCCAAGCATGTCTGATGCTGGATGCATCATCAGGAATGAGAATGGCAATTTGATTTGGGCAAATATAAAAAAGATTGCCCTTAGGAACAAACAATGAAGCGAAGATGGCAGCACCTCACACTGGGTTACGCTATGTGAACAAAAAACATTAGAAACATTCCGATTGAAGGGGACTTGGTGATTTGAATTAACGCAATCAGAAATAAGATCACTCAAAATGAGAGGTTGAAGAGTATGTTTGAGTGCATAAGGCAAATCTTGGATAGAATGGAATTCTCGATGCAACATTGTTATAGGAAGTTGAATACCGGTAAGGTCTTGAGGAGGGGGGCTTTTTAAAAAATTTCAGTGGGTGTGGCTTTTTAAAAAAAATTAGTGGGTGCTGAATTTTTTTAGAAATATTTTATAGCTGGTGGTCCTAAAAGTTGGATCAATTGATTGAGATTGATAGGGATGTGTAATTCCCTTGCTTTGTATTCTTTTTTGGATTGAATAAATTTTTACCCCTCTTTTAGTTAAAAAAAAGAAAAGTTTAAGCTCCAAAATATAGGGAAGTTGGTGGTCCCATGAAGTTGGAATGGAATGCTATGAATAAACAATTAATAAATAAACATCATTTCCCTCTTTTTTTTTCCTTGACAGGAATCCAAAATTTCAAATGATTGACAAGTGATAGAAAAAATTCCTAAGCTGGTAGGGCAATTTCTAGCCCCACCCCAATCTCACTAGCTGAAATCTCTAGTCCTAAAAGGTAGGGGCTGCTATTTTTCAGGAAAAGACACCAATTAAACCTTTAGCATTTTTCTTTTGTTTCATGGGACCTCCTGCTCCATGAAAATAGATCCTGAAGCCCCCCATGGGACCTTACCCTAAGACGACAAATGTGTTGGCCAATAACACAATTGATCAAATTGAAGATGTAATCATACTAGATGACCCAAGTGTGTGGAGTCGTCTCAATTTGCAAGAATGACCCTAGTTGGAAAGGGAGGGATTGACATCGGAAAAAGGAGGAATCCTCATCATATTAGATGATTCAAGTATTTTTGAGTTGGTCTAATGGTGGAGAATTTATATTTTTGAAAGAGGTCACAAGTCCAAATGTTGTGGGGATAGGGTATGTACGCCTTATATTTGGAGCACAATTAGGTAGCTCCTAAATATTGGAAGTATGGAGTAGTCTCATATTATTGAGTTGGTCTAATGGTGGAGAATTTGTATTTTTGAAAGAGGTCACAAGTTCAAATGTTGTGGGGATAGGGTATGTATGCCTTGTATTTGGAGCACAATTAGGTGTCTCCCAAATATTGGAAATATGGAGTAGTCTCATATTATTGAGTTGGTCTAATGGTGGAGAATTTTTATTTTTGAAAGAGGTCACAAGTTCAAATGTTGTGGGGATAGGGTATGTACGCCTTGTATTTGGAGCATAATTAGGTGCCTCCTAAATATTGGGAGTATGGAGTAGTCTCATATACTATAAGCTACCTCTAGACCCAAATACAAATCACCCAATATCATGGCTATAAAAGAATCCATTTCCATTTTCATTTTGACAAATGTATCATTGGGATAAGTGGGACCTCATCTACTTCTCTCTATTGCAGGAACCTTGACAAATTGAAGAATATTGAAGATGGAATCTAAGGCTGCAATCCATGGGGGTAAGGATCCCACAAAATAAAAAATAAATATGTTACAAAATTAATCAAAATATTTCTTTGAATAATAGGAGCTCCTACTTTACAGTTTGAAGATTTGAGTGGGTGCATTTGGTGTGGAGCTAGAAATTGTCTCTCCAACTTAGAAAAACATTTTTGCCACTTGTCAATCATAAGGAATTCATAGATTCCCACCAAATAATCTAGGGAAAATTTTGGAATAAAAAATATCTTTGTTTATATTATTTAAATTTTTAATCTATTAATTTGTAAATGAAACAACACAGACAAAGAATATCAACATCTTAGCTAATATAAATTATCCTTTTGTAAATTTCAATTTTAAATTTTATTTTATTAATTTATAATGTTTTGAAACTTTAATTGTATATCAATTTTTTTAATTTATACATTGTTTAATCGTTGCATGAAATGATCCCTTTTGCATTATTAATGTCATTGAATAACTTGGAATCATTCCCAGACATAATGCTTTATCTATTTATGTTTCCTTGTCAAAATATTAGAATTTAATAATATAAATTTGATTGATCATGTATATAGTTTTTTTGTGTGAAATTAAATATATTTATAAGGTGAATGTATTATTACAATTTTAATGTATCATGGGACAACTAACTTCCTAAAAGATCTTAGCTATATTTTTAAAAATTAATTAAAATTCATGAGACCACCAATGTCCTTAAATTTCAAAGCTTAAACTTTTAAGTTTAAGTTGCACTACAAAATTCATGGGACCCCCAGCTTTAAAATATTTCTATAATGTCTTAGCAACACCCACTAAATTTTTTAGGAAGCCCCCATCCATTGGACCGCACCCTAATATCGCTCTAGGAGAAATCTCTTGTGCCTACAACAATTCCTCTTTCTTTGAACAACTTGGTAAGTTGTTTTATATCAAGGCTATATCACATGAGAAGCATTATAATAACTATAATCATGTCCTATGAATGTGCAAAGGAAATTGGTCACAAACATGACCATTTCTTTATTGAGAGCTTCTTGTCAAACATAGTCAATATGTTAGGAATGTTACAAAAATCAATGTCTCAACTTTGCATGATCAAATTAGTAAGAGCCAAGAATAGACTTTTTTTATAGGTGTAAAACAACTATTTTGAGAAGCACATTACATGTGGAGATAAGGACAAGTTGGTGCTCAAGATAATTATGGTTTTTATGTTGAGTGTCATTATCTTTTTATTAGTTGTTTCTAAAATGGAACCTCACTTCTAGCAAATTCTCATATGCAATGTAATTTTATAAATATTAT
Organism: Sequoia sempervirens; assembly: GCA_007258455.2. Classification (NCBI taxonomy): domain Eukaryota; kingdom Viridiplantae; phylum Streptophyta; class Pinopsida; order Cupressales; family Cupressaceae; genus Sequoia; species Sequoia sempervirens. The sequence continues at coordinate 80,684,710 of VDFB02000017.1, forward strand.
GTTTTTAGATAGTCATTTTTATAATTAGAGAGTTTAGTTTACAAGTCTTTATGCTATGAGAATATTATCAAAACTCCTCCAAGATTTAGTTGAGGTGAAGGCTCCTATAAGAACTGGTACTGCAAGTATGTTGTAATCTATTTCAATATTTGATTATTTACATTGTGCAGGTTTTCGAGTGTGGGGTTTTTCTTCTAAATTGGTTTTCCCCACGTAAATCATGTAGTGTTATGTTTTACTATTTTCTATGTGTTTATTCAAATCTTTGTTATAGCTGAGTTGAAATTTGTATATCATTTCTATCAAGATTAGCATATGTAGGGAGTATTTTCATACACCTTAACTTCCTTACAAGTGGTATCAAATCCTAGCCAATTTTAATTCTATTTGTTAGGTATGATTCTTAACTTCAACTCTTGCATAGATGGATCTAATGACCTCCTTGGCCCTATCCATCCCCTCATATATGTAGCCCATTGTGGGCTTCTCCCTATCAACAACTTGTAGGAGAACTACCAAAGGCTCAATGAATTGCAATTATTGTGAAACATTAACTTAACATAAGTGTGAACAAAAATAAGAAAATAAAAGTAAAATATGAATAAAAATTAAAACAATGTAGAATTAAATTTTCATTTACCTTACAATCTCTGTAGCAAGTAACCAAAATTATTGCTCATCAAACATGCAATTTTTCTTAGCATGGGATAAGGAATTCCACTCCTCGCTAACAAACATGCACCTCAAAGATCCCTTTGACCGAAGCAAGGATTGTAATATGATGAAACTTGTTGCAAATTAGGTTATGCTAGGACGAGACAACTTCTTCCACCTCGTGTATTACCTCATTAGGTTGAGGACCCATGTGTGATTGTATACAAATTTACAAATGTTTTTTTGTTGACTTGAGATATGATTGGATTCATGGAAGCTTGACAAAATCCTCCAATATGAGGCCAAGGCAATGGATAACACATTGAGTCCAAAATAATGATGGATGCCTCTCCATCAATAGTCTACATGTAGCAACCAAAATTTGATGCATTATCCATCAATACTTGCACCACATTCTCATCACCCACCTCAGCTAGGACTTCCTCTAAATCTTCACAAAGGAATGTGGCATTTTTGGCAATGTCTTGAAGCATCAATTGATTTGATGAATATGGTGCCACTTGAAAAAGAAACAAAATTGATGATTCAATAAAGCATAAATTAAAAATACTAATCACTAAATCAATGTGTTATAGGAAGAACAATCACTTGAGGGAGAAACAAGAAAATTCAACAATGTCCTATTTCTTCTATCAGTCTAACCATCAATCATGATGGTGCAACCCTTCCTCCATATCAATTGTTGCTCCTCTATTGTGGCTTTTACATTAGCCACCTTTTGTGTCAAAATTGGGTCCTGTATGTCATCTTCACTAGGGGCTTTGAACCAACCTCACCCCACAAATAGTAATGAAATCAACCATATTTTCCAATAAGGAGACATAACACATTTCACAAATAAATTAAATAAAATAAGTATTGTAAAATGGAGAGTTTAAATTTGAATTTGACATAGGTCTCTAAATATAAAAAATCAAGAGACAAAGAATCAAGCTACAAATTTTTAAACAATCAAACAAAAAAAAATTACCTAGCTGCATGGAATGGAATAGTGGAATAGTTCCAAAAGTCTCCAATTACACGTCTAGTTGCATTATGTATGTCCTTGTTCAAACCCATGCTCTCAATCAATAGTTGGCAACTTGGAGTAGTGTGTGGCCAAAGATATGAATCCATCCTAGATTTGTGAACTCTAGGCCCAATGCTAACACTAGCACTAACACTAGCACCAACACCAACACCAGTAACACCACCAACATTAGCACTACTAGGAAAAACACCTGAAGAAAGATGAAATTGAGGAATAGAAGAAAACTCACCACTACCACCAATGCTTGTCATCTCCTCTTTTTGCCTCTTTTTCACTTCTTTTTATAGTTCAAATGCTTCTAGTTGCACTTGCACCTCGGGAATAACCTCAGCAGGCACTTGTGGGAATGGCATAGCATCATGCGCTAGTATATGTGCAAAGTGGTATTTCAATCTATTAATGCCTCCTCCATGATAAATTGTTTTGCAATAAGAACATTTTACCTCTCCTTTCTTTTTCCCAGGGAAAAGTTCAACATGTTTCCAACATGGGTCCCTTATAATTGGGGTTTTGGACATCATGATAAAGATGATTTAAAAATCTCAAGGTTGTTGCAATAACATATAAATATAAAAAAATTAACATTTGTGAATTGTGATTTATAATTATTAACCTAATACAAAAAATGTAGGGTTTGCAACAATAAAATTATATATTTTTTTATAAAAACACCTAGTGTTTGTTAAAAAAATCAAACACACTTAGGGTTCTTTCTTTGATCTAGTAAAATAAAATAGAAAAAAGAAATGAAATGTAAAGAAAAATATAATTTTTGGTAAAAAAAACACAAAAAAAACCTTCAAAATTCAAGCTTACCTCTTAAATAAAACTTGAAATCAATAGAGAACTTCCAATCATTGGTAGGCACCTCTTGATGCACCAAACGTATATACGAAGCTACCCAAATGTGATTCAACAATGAATTTTTTCTCTACCTCCTTGTTGGTTGCCCTACAATGCACTCTAAATTTTGCTCACAACTCTCTTTTCTCCTTCTACTTTGCCTTCAAAATGAAATGATATTGCTTTTATGGTAAAGGAGCAAATACAACTAAAACAAAAGCACCTTAAAACAATTATTTTTATTTTTTTTTACTTTTTAACACTCAATTGCACAATAGAGTCTAGGTGTCAGGACTCACCCAAACTGGGCGAGTCTGGCAAGTCTCCAGAATCTAAGAGTCTATAAAAAAATTGATTGAGTTCGATTATGGGCCCCCTAGACTTGGTAAGCTTTACTTGCCTCAAACTCATCGAGTTTTGGTGAGTCCAAGCGAGTCTCGTTACCCTAGACTAAATACTAATTGATTTAGATATATTTGTTGATTCATGTTCACTTTCTTATGGCATATGCCTACAAACCAATATTTTCTCATTTTCACTTTACCTCTTGTTTATGCCTTGTTTGTTGTGCCTTTCCCCCCCTTGGGAGCATGTTCCTTTTTATATTTTTTTTATGTGTGTTTTCTTCTCCCTTACTGATCATTGCACCCTTGCATGTCTTACTTATTCTTGTATCTTCTCATTCTTACCACATGGATTTCTCATTCTCTTATCATTCCTACTCTTATTTGAGTATTTATTGTTGTCCTTACCACATTACCATTTCCATTTATGCATGATGGAGGTAACCTTATTCTTTGATGTCATCTCCAACCCATGTGCTAACAATGTTTATTATTCAACATGCTTTACCTACTTATTATATCATGTATTTATTATAAATATTATTATATATTGTTTACATGCTTACATAGTTAGCTTATATTTTACATTTTATGTACTATTTTTCTTTCTCTAATTCCCTGCATTCTGTGGATGCAATCAATTTTTGGAGGCACATTATGTCACTACAACTCCTATTTTGATTTTATAGATAGATACTAATACCTCCTACGAGACTCATCTACCATATCTAGATGGATCATGATCAGAAACATGGTAGTGCTCGACATGTCATGTCATTCCACAATCACTGTGCCAAGCAAATCATACCACTTTCCATAGGAAAATGTTTTGTAACCCTACTATCTCCTATTTTTCATGATTTGAAGATAGTAATTTCAATTTACGGTTGTGCTTATCTTTACATGTGTGATATAAGCTACTAATGTGCATTTTTCTCTATTTTGCAAGTTCCCATGGAGTGCACATGCCAAGGATGCATATTACAAGATGATATATTAAGAAGCCTTTACTTTGCGTGGACTTAAGTATCTTTATATGCTTAAACATTTACTTTACATGCATGTTTGTGATTGCTTACATTTTTTGAGGTATATGATCATTCTAGGATTCACAAGCATTGCAAAGTGGGTGCAAAATGTAAGTTTGCATACCCACATTAATTTACATTTAGTTTTGGTCCATTTTGATGGAATTAATAAATGCAATTACATATAGACAAATGACATAATCTTGTACAAAGTTAATTCATTCCCCTATTAATTTCTATTTATTTATTGCTATGTCCTTGTAATGGTGACATTTGCATACCCACATCAATTTCCATCTAGTTTTTGCCCATTTTGATGGAATTAATAAATACAATTACATATTGAAAAATGACACATGATACAAGTTCTACATTATTTATTGTTATGTCCTTGTAATGGTGAAATTTGCATACCCACATCAATTTCCATTTAGTTTTGGCCATTTTGATGGAATTAATAAATGCAATTACATATTGACAAATGACACAATCTTGTACAAACTTAAGTCATTCCCCTATCTATCAAGCTTGTAGAAAGTTAGGCCATTCCCCTAGATCTATCAAAGTTAAGCCATTTCCATGCATTCAACCATATCTTGTCAATGTCACCTATGTGATTGACATTTATTGCAGATTCCTATCTAGGCATTCATTCCTTAATCCTATCATTCCTTTGCAATGCTAGATCCAGTATCAATTGTGTGGAATGGCCTGCACTTGCAAAATGACCCTTGAAATTCAAAATTTTCTAACTCCCACTTATTTTATGAGTACTAACATGATACAAGTTTCACATGATTTATTGCTATGACCTTGTATTTTAAGGCATTCAATGCGCATTCAATTAATATCCAAAAAATCATTAAATATCATTCACATTTAAAAGAAGGGGAATTCAAGGAACACTTCAAT